>JAJLRJ010000004.1:2631658-2864158 GCA_024195265.1 Dendrophyllia cribrosa
GTCATTGGTAATAAAACCGGCTTTATATAAATCAGATCTAACACAGGCAGCTAACGCTGCACAGGAGACTTGATCAGAATCAATTAACCAACCGTCGTTCAGGAATATAGCAACACTGATCCCATGGATGCTCCAATATTTTTCGAGTGGCTTAAGGCACTTTGTATAGATAAAAGGGGCTGAGGCTAATCCAAAAGGCAAAACAGTAAATACGAAATACCTGAACTTAGTATCACCTGAAAACTTCCACGCGAAACCTAAGAAAGTCTGATGATCTGGGCAAATATCAATATGATGATATCCGCTCTTTAAATCAAACGAAATCATGAAAGCTCCCTTTTGGAAATAAGACAAGACTATCTTCCAGTCTTCATACTTGACTCTTTGTTGATAAGATGTTTATTAACGTACCTTAAATCTAATATTAATCTCTTCTTCCCATTGGGTTGAACTGACACAGATAGAGGGTTAACCACAAAAGGGGGAGCTTGGACTTCCACCACCCGATACGAATCCAAGAGTTCTAAAATTGTTTCCTCGACAAATTTTGGATAATGCAAAGAAGACATATTGTTATTGAGAACATTCCCGGAGGGAATTGTCTCGAAAGGAAGGCGATAGCCGTCTTGAATGATCGATAAAATAAACTCTGGCGCACCTATATCATGTCCTTTAAGATATATTTCTCCTCAAACTGCCTTTGACCTGCAATACGGCCGACCCATTCAAACTTTCATGTTCGTAATCCTTTATTACCTCGATAAATTAGTCAAAAGGAGCGTCATTACCACTAATATTTGGATGCCCCATCATTGAATCCTCCTGATCCGGGCTTAGTAGGTGTGGCGCTGCTCGAATAAGGGAAACCGCTTCTGTTGGACTGTGCGACAAAAGAGTTTCCGACTCTGCAGTCCTTGGCCCAGTGCCCGGCGCGATTGCATCTGTAACAACGGTTGAAGCCTGCAACATATTCTGAACGGCCTGGGAAGAAAATAGAAAATGATGAAAAAATAACGAAACTGACAAGGGCGGGCGGGTGAGGCTACAACTTCGATGTCAGCATGGAAAGCGAGAGTGAGAGAACTAACTCACACTAAACAGTCTTTAAATACTGAAACCCCACCAATCAGAAATACCCAAGGGACACGCCCAAGCGGCGTGTCCTACAGTGAATTGAATCAACGATGAAACAAACTGCTAATGAACTGTGAACACCGCATACCAGCAGAAAATATATTTACGTTCTAATTCGCTGCGCTCAAACGAACGCAAATTATTTTCTCCTTAAATACTATAGAAATACAACACCAAAGGAATGATGGTTGGATGCTCAGACAATCCAACCCAACGCGAGACATCACAAAGAAAAATAAAAGGTCTTACCGCGAAAAAGCTGAATATCGCTAGCAGATTTAAACTTTTTAGAAGCATTGCCCGAACTAGCCTTGGATTCCTCCCTTTTCTTTTCAGCCGATACTTTAGCCTTCCGAATTTTCTTCTCATCTTCAGAGTTGGAAGCAAGCTCATCCGACTCGTATTCCTGCACCACCAGCCACCCGTCTTTGCTTCTGTCTGCGAGCTTTATTAATTTCTGTCGCTTCTTTATGAGCTGTCTCCCTTCTGCCACCAGCTTGCGGACCACTTACGGCTCGTGCCGGTTGACCTCTATCTGACCAAAGATGTGGTCCAATTGGGTATTCAACTCGAACTGTTTCCTATTACCCTTGAATTTAAACTCGGCGGCTTCCTTAACGACTTTCGACTTTCCTTCGAGCTGCTTGCTTTTTTCATCGAGTTGAGAAGCCAGGTAGGTTTTGAATAAAGAGAACACTTGATCGACCAAAGGTGGATTTGATTGCTCTTGCTGTAATGAAGAGTGTTCCGCAACTTCGGGCGCCGGAGCGTTTAAAACCTCTGCATCCGATTGAGCCGTTGTACTATTCATTTCTTCAGCTACAACTTCGATGTCAGCATGGAAAGCGAGAGTGAGAGAACTAACTCACACTAAACAGTCTTTAAATACTGAAACCCCACCAATCAGAAATACCCAAGGGACACGCCCAAGCGGCGTGTCCTACAGTGAATTGAATCAACGATGAAACAAACTGCTAATGAACTGTGAACACCGCATACCAGCAGAAAATATATTTCCACAGAGGAAAATACGCTCATTGTGAAGTGGAAAGAAAGGGAAATAAACGAATGACTTGAAAGTCTTCTTCGTATTCTTGTCTGTGAATTCAAATCAAAAGTCTCCGTGATGATCAAAGTTAGAATACGCTCCAAGTTAAGCTCATTTCCATACATTTTGAGGCCAAATTGAACTTGATGGTTTCAAGCAAAATGTTTTTGTTTAGTAAAAAGCCAATACATTTTAGATAGCCATTATTATGTCACTTCGCTCGTAATTCTTCACCCTGTTTTGACCATGCTATGACGTCAAACCATTATTTATCAGAGGACATATAATGGCGAACTGAAATGTATTTGAATTGTAAATTACATATCATACTAGCAGGGCCCATTCCCCTTCTCTCCCCTGCCCTCCCGAATCCCTTCGCCATTTAATTTCAACCCTGCCCTTCAACCTCTCTAATAATTTAAATATAATACCTTGCTTTTTATGCGTAAAAGAAAACATTAATTAAAAAAAGCTTCCATTGAACTTGAAAAAGGCCTTTTATCGGCAACTGTCTCGCATAGTTTAATTGAGTTCTTGGTTCGTGTCTCATTAATGAACGGTCGCACTAACTCTTTAGCAACAGACTTTTCCCTAAAAAATTAAAACCACATTATAGACTCAGATTTGTCTTGGCAACCGAACAGGTTAAAATCAGCCTGGAAAATGATAGTAACTGCCTTTTCATGGGAAATTAATGTTCTACGAAATTATATTAACGTTAATTTTAAGTCTCTTTAATTTTTGTGAGCGTTAATTTCGGGACATTTTTTAAGTGGAACCCCGCTATAATAACCCAAACTGCACGTCCAGTGATATTTGACGCTAAGGAAACAATAGCTTTCTCTACACGCTGTATTTCAATCTTTTACAATATAAAAGTCTAAAGGTATATCGCTGACAATCAGTTTACAGTTCATTCATTCTCGATTTTGGAAGAGCAGTTCTCGACATCTCACTTCTTGTATTTCGGCCAAAAAATGATATATTTGGAGTGATCTATATCATCTTTATTGACAAAATACGAGATGTGCTCTAGTCCTCTTTTTCGCAATTGGCATAGCTCTTGAATCTTTCCGCTGGACAACGTACCACTGTCGTCCGGTATTTCAAGGACTCCTTGTGCTATAAGTAATATTACTTCTGTCTGTGAAAAGGGAGTTTACATTTTAAGCAATAGGATTGTAGATCTGTTTTGTTAATTTGTTTTCTATATTCAGTGTCGAAATAAAGTTTCTTCCTGTTATCACCACAAACTGTGTTTTTTTTTTGTGTTAATCGTGTTTTAAAATTTCATTCACTTTGCAATTTTACCTCTTCTTTCGCGTTGATCTCCTTCATTCGGTTCGGAAGTATAATTTTCTCTCCAATTCGCGGTAATTGAAGTTTTTTATTCTATTTGTTTCACTGACGGAAAACTGTACTCAGTTATTATTCCGCTTCCGTCCGTCTTCCGCCTTTTTCATCTAGTCTTAAATGCAAATATATTTGTGGAAAGGTGGGCATAACGGCTACAGATTAAATATAACTTGACCAATTGATGGAAAGCGGTTTCAAGCAGGCAGCTATTTTGCCTGGCATCTATTTTGCTTTTTTTTTTTGCACTAGAATTGTAAAAGATGTTTTGGTCGTGTTCTATTGGCATCACGGTTTTAGATTGGTTCGAATTTTTG
Organism: Dendrophyllia cribrosa; assembly: GCA_024195265.1. Lineage (NCBI taxonomy): Eukaryota > Metazoa > Cnidaria > Anthozoa > Scleractinia > Dendrophylliidae > Dendrophyllia > Dendrophyllia cribrosa. The sequence continues at coordinate 2,635,511 of JAJLRJ010000004.1, forward strand.
GTGAATAAAACGCATGTTGGCTTGCTTCTCAGTTATTATTGATCAACGTTTTGAAAAAGCACTCAAAGTGAAGAGGAAACATTGATTTGCAATTTCCGTTCTTCCTGGCCATTCGTTTGCCTTCTTCTTCTGCCTTCGTGAATACATTTGTGGGAAGGTGGGCACGAAGGCTACAGGCCACAGATCTCGACCAATCGTAGAAAAGATCGAAATTTTCGTAAGATAAGTGATATAATTAAGGTAACCGGTCTTTTGAAAACAACTGTACGTACGAAGGAAATGAACACTATATTTTCCTTAAACAAACTTAAACAACAATTTTCTCGAGCAGGTGCAGTTGAATTATTTAAACTTGTCTTTGGCTGGTCAAAGTCTATTTGGATGAAGTAGTGCTCTTATGCTCCTCCATGCTGAACCTTGTATAAACATGTTATGTGTAAGTAATTATCTTAGTTATTTTAGTTCTGTCTTTTATTAGTTCAAGTGCTGCTCCCTCACCCTAGCGCAGCTTGTATACCTCACTGTTTAGTCCCCTCTCAAGTTTCAAGCATACCTCATTATTCATGAAGAAAATATACTACGAAGTTTAAGACTAGTTTACTTTTCCATGTTGTTGTAGTGTAGCTATGAAATGCACCCTTGGCCGTTTTTGAGAGAATTTGACGTTAACAAAATTCGTTAAAGAATTACAACTGAAGTTAAGAAATTCAAATAGAAGACTATAAATATAGTTTAATCAAGTCAAAAGAATCAATATGATTGGTATGTTAATGTACCGTTGCAATTATAAATATGGGACGGTTCTCGCTTGGTAAAATTAATGCTGGTTATCAGATTACGATATAACAACCGCTGTTGTATTTTACTCTCCCCGTGTTTGCTTTTTAATATATATATATATATATATATATATATATATATATATATATATTCATTCACTGTCTTCTCTCAATCACGAGAATGCGGAATTGTCACTTTAACACTGAAATTGCATTAAAAAATCAATTGCATTTAGCGAATTTTTAATAAATTATTTTTCAGGTTTCGGAGAAACAAACAGCATTTATCTAAAGCACTAATTATTCTATAATTAAACACAGTTTACCCAGTCTTCGTTTTGTAAACAAGAACCCATTCAAAACAGCTCTTAGCTTGTAGAACATTTAGCTCATCAGGCTTAATTGACACCTAACGTTTCTATATGGTGTTTGATTGTAGGATCAGGCGATCCAAAGAAGGGGTTTTCAAGTAAGTATTAAAAAAGTAGGAAGCGGGGGGAGGGATGGGTGATAGGAGAGAAAATATAAAAAAAGCCTTTAAATCAATACTAATTTTGTCGTTTACTAGTTTTAAATATGACATGTTCTTATTTTAACAGTTTCGAGACCTAACGAGTTCTATTTTATCTTCCGTTCATTTAGTTACCTATAGAAACGTTTTCAGCTTTCCACTACAATATATTATTTTATTTTTTATTGTATTTCGCGGGTGGTTATAGGAAGCCAGAAATAATAGTAACTAATTGCAATCAAGTTGACATTATTTGATAAAACCTGCGATCAGGAAGCAATTGCGTCAGAGTGTTGTATATGTTGAATATGTTAATCGACGTCTGTCGAAAAGCCCTTCCTTCCGGCTTAGAACTTAGAACACGGTAGCCACGACATTCAGTGGATAAAAAGCATAAACAATAACTGGTTTTCAAGTAGGCCATGTATATGTACCTGTAGCATCTAATACTAATTACTACACTACGTATCCTTATAAAATATCTGCTATTATATAAACCTATAGTAAGTAATAATAATAATAAAAAGTGCTGGAGTCTGGTTTTAAATATTTCAAGGCCTGATCCCACATGTTTAGATAATTAAGGAATTCCTAAGGTTTGCGCAGTGATAGGAGAATCTCCGTTTACCAATTTTTCTCTGTGAGCGAATGGCAATTCAAAATTGTACTCGGTACTTCATAGTGTATATATTGATGTTTTGTCGAGGTTCCTTTGAACATTTCAGTTAAATAATCATGCATTAAGAGGAAACATAGCGGGCCCTAGGAAAATCTTGGCTGCTTAATTTTGTATAATTTGAATTTTGCCTTGTAATCCCTTATCACACATGCCCCACGCAATAGAACAGTATTCAAAGTAGGGCTGGACTCGGGACATGAGATATTCAAAAACTACCCTGTCGATAATTTAAGCGTAGAACCACACATAAATAAGTGAACTGTTCTAACTGTCTCTTTGCTTTCAAAGATTAAGTGTTAGTCTAAAGAAGAATCATCGCCTCTTTCTCACATTGGAAGAATAACAACTTTATAGCACAGGTAAAAATGCTTAAACGTGGTCATTTATATACCACAGGTGATGTGCGTCACTGGTAAAAAAAAACAAGGTAGTGCTCTAAAATGAAGGAGCCGATTAAATCAATATATGAACTACTCAATTTGTGAGCACACATATATTGGTTTTAATAATATATATAGATAGGCTGAGCCTAACAGCGTCGCTCTATGAACAAACTTAACTAAGGTGAAACTTGACTAAGGTGAAACTTGACTAAGGTGAAAGGTCGGAAGCACAAGAATTAAAAAGATTGACGAAGGCTATTTTTCAATTTTAGCAATTCTCAAAAACAGTAAGCTTTATTAGTACGCGACCGTCTGCACAGTACATTTTTATAGACCGTACAAAAATTCACAAAAACAACTTTTTCTCCGTCTAGAATAACTAGTACGACTACTTTCCGAATAAAATACACTTTTTTCTTGTCACAAATTGCCCGAGAAACTGATTTGAAAATCAAAATTGCAAAAATACACAAACATATTTGCATAAGGCAATGCGAGTGAAGATAGAACTGTGCTATAAAATAAAAATCTTGTTTTGTTTATAAAATCGCTTTTCAATCTATCTAATGAATGAACAAACACATAAAAATGGACAACACAATCTTCTTTCGAAAAAAATTACTCAAATCTCCATTTATAATAGTTTACGTTTAAAAGCAAAACGCGTACTTCAAACTTTCGTCGATGAAATTCACGAAATCGATACAATTGAATGTAAGCACGTTTTACTAATCTATCTATTCTCCAAAACTAACAATACATAATCCAAAAATGTAATCTGTTTTACCTTTAAGTCCCTCGCTTGCTTGGAAATTCAAATCTCTGCTTCTGGTTTTGAAATCCGTCAAAAAACAAACATCTCCCGCATTGATACTAGCTTTAATTTAAAACGAAATCAGGTTTAAAAATAAGCACTTAGCTGTATATGTTGTAGTTAATTTTTTATCTCAGGTAATTTTTGTTTTCCTTTGTTTTTGGGTATGGTAATATATGCTAATGAATTTGAAACAAAGGAAAAACAAAAATTACCTGAAATAAAAAATTAACTACAACATATATTCCTCCAAATCGGCTTGATTTGCGGAGTTTCGAAGCCTCAAATGCGGTCTTGACCACTGTTTGAAAAATGTGAAACTTTAAACCGTTTCCTCCGCTCGTTAAACACAGCAAAACATCATTGAAGTGTTTTCCCAGCTGACGTGACATTCGGCCGTGTAACCGCGCAAAAAAAGCTTCGCTTTGGTTTCAACATGACCTCGTACGCGCATGTTTTGCGACGTCATACGCACCCGCGAGCTAGTCCTGCGCGACGGAGCTACAGTAGTCCTGTGCGAACATATTTGCTACAGTAGTCCTGCGCGACGGCGGCGGAGGGCGGCGGGCACACGCGCGCCCACGAAACATTCCGCTAGCTATGACCATGAAAAATGACGGGCATAGGTTCTATGAGTATAGGGCTACGCGCGGCCTTCGGCCCGCAGAGCTCCGCTACAAATCCGTTTCGTAGAGCGACATGCCATCCCTTATGCCGGTTCACTCATCAGTTAATTTCTATATACAATGAAGCATCAGTAAGGGCTACAACAACACGTTTGCGTTTACTGAATAAACCCTTAAAATACGTTCAAAAACTAAACTATTAATTTGTTTTCAGGTCGAATAAAAGCTATACTGGCCGCACTGAGAGAAATCTCCATTCAGGTAAATAGAATTGCTCTTTGTCGTTCATTTTATGCCATTCATTCATTAGGCTGCTATCAAAATCTACCTTATTTCTTGTGCATGAAAATCGCATTTCAAGGCCTCCTTTTTTTCTGAGCTCAAAATCTGTGAGCACTCATGACGCAACACTTCCAGTAATGGGGTATTTTCACTGACTGGTTGATCTATAGTTAGGGGGCAGCTGTACACAGGTTATTAGGACAGTGGTATATAGGTTTCAGCTCTGCGTTGCTCGTTAGTTCCCACTGGACATGATGCTAGTCCATTACAGGGTTAATTACTCACGGTCGTATGTTCGCAGGAACCAATGAATACGAAGGGAAACTTAAACTCGCCTAAATTGAGCGATGATGATAACCAATATGTAAATATAACCTCGATCCTCTCCATACAGGTACCGCCGCGGTTTGACGCCCAAGACATGGACCATAATGACAGCACAAACTTGTCAGTTTTGAGCAACAATTCAAATCCTAAAGCTGCAATTTGCATTTCGAATCCAGCAAGTTTCTCAACAAAACTTGCCGTGATTTTGTCATTGGCGATTGTAGGTTTAGTGGGTTTTGTTGGGAATAGTTTAATACTTTACTTTGTGTCTTGGAAGAATAAGTTGACTCTCATGGAAAAAAGCTGCTTCATGAAAAATTTTAATTTGTACATAAAGAGCTTAGCTCTGTCAGACGTTCTTTGTACTGCAATATCACTTCCAATAATTTGCATCCAGATTTCTTTAGATGTTTTGCAAAATGACTGGTTATGCAAGACGGCTCGCTACTTTAACCTGGTGTTTCCTGTAATAACTATTCATAATCTCATTGTAATAAGTGTTGAGAAGTATTTCTCATTGCGTCGGGTGCCAAAAACCTTAAGCTCCTCGACCGTTCGCAAATTACTTTTTCTTGCCTGGTTTCTTGGATGTGTTATCACTCTGCTTCCCACAGCTACATTTAGACTAATAAGGTACGATTTAAATGAAACACATTTTACAGTTAATTGTCAATATGACAAAGAATACCCTCCATTTCGAGTTATGTTTCTTTTATTTACAGTTATGGTGTATGTTTTACCCTGTATATTCCTCACTGCAATAAATATCTCTTTAATTAGAACAGTGTGGATTACAGTAAGAAGCAGAATTTCCGTGGATTTAAATAATCCAATCAGGGAGAAACTGAAGGCTGCAAAAATTCGGGGGACGTTTCTTCTTATTGGAGTTACGTTCGCTTTCATCATTCCGTATTTTCTATATTTGGGCTACGTCACATTTAACATGGTCACCAAACCGAATATTGATTACCATATCGACTACGTCATTCGTAAGGTGAGCACGGTGATTGCATATTCTAATAGTGTCATTAATTTTGCAATTTACTTTGTACAAATGAAGGATTTTAGGGCATTTTTGAGGGAAAGGTTCCGTGCTACGAACTCCTTGGATAATCAAAAGGCTACGTTTCCGGGGACACAACACTCTCTTCAAATGGTTCATCTCCAAGCAAGAGATAACCAAGGTTAAGAAAGGCAGGGATTAAATTATACTCCTCAGAGGTCTCAGAGCTCTGATTACATGAACTCACATGTGGAGTCCAAACCCTTGTGGTGTTCGTAGACATTTACAGGCGCATGCTCAAAACGCGCGCAAATCAAGAAGCAGTTCACAAAATGCAACTATTTTAGGATATTTTGTTGGCGAAACTGAAAATGGGGTTTAACATAGCAATATGTAAATAAATCATCAAAATTGGCTTCTTTCATCCTTGCCTTCTTTGCAAAAGCAACTACCAAAGCGTAGACATCTGACAAACATTATGCATCCAGATCAAGTTTCTTCGAACATTACTGATATATTTATTTCAAAAGAGACTAAATATTTATTTACCCTATTTTGCCCGGGGGAGGCTAGGGGGACACAAAGTGCCATTTTTTTTTGTAATTTGCAATTTTTTACCTTTCAATGAAGAAAAACAATGTTTATCGGTATAACTTTTACATTTTTACGTCATTTGGTGTTTATTTATTGGTTTTGATTAATTTTGAGTCAATTTGGACGGTTCTTAAGAGGTTTTAAAAAATTTCAGAGATCCAAGATGGCGGCAGTATAACTAATTACCTAATAAATACTTCATATGACGTCATCGTTCTATTATGCGGACGGCAAAGGAGACAGTTTTGTACGTCCTATGTAACCTCTTGATTTCATTGTCATAGCCTTAATATTCTTGAAGTTACGTGGTGGGGGTAGGGGGGGGGGGGCACTATGTGCCCTCCCCCCACCCCCATGCTCGGGAACTCGAAAAAAAAAAAAGGCAAAATAGGGTTGATAAGAGAATAAAAATGTTTGAAGGTGTTTTTTTTCTCGTACGAATGGGGTGTTTGTTTCTTTTAGACGTCTTCTTGCTTCTAGGTCTGTTATCTAGAAAAATACAAAACTGAATGCAAGGCTGGCACTACGGCAAAGGGCAGCTTTATTAAGTGGCCAATATTTCGACTAATAGAACTAATCTTCCTCAGTGCCAGGGCTATACTGAAAGAAAATATTGTAACGGCTCTAAAATTCGTAGTGCCAGCCTTGCATTCAGTTTTGTATTTTCACATTCAAGTGACGCCTGGCACGAGATCTTTCACATGAAAGATCCGGCAACTGCCAGCAAGTTTAATTTCTGCGTCGTACATGTATATGGACCTCTGCATTTAAAGGTTTTCTGTTATCTATGACGTAAGCAAATATCGCTCTATAGGCTGACAGAAAAAGGCGTCTGGCGATAAATATGATATTTTTTATTAGCTGGAGGCTAATTGCCAGTCTATAATATGACTCTGTATGTAGTTTTCACAACTCCACAAGAGTTTTGCTGTGTTTTTTCACTCGACCCTTTTAAACCTGCCGTTCAACAGTCAATTGACTGCAGCAATTAGAGATCTTGAATGCGTTTATTGGCTAAAACATACAGTGTGTTGCCCAGTTTCCGGCCAGTACCAGTTTCCGGCCAAAAAAAACTTATGTCCGTTATGTTCGTCGGAGTTTTAAATTTTTGTCCACCGAAGCATTCCGAAAGAAAGACGAACATTTCCGCTATACATTGGTGGTTTTGGCGCTCGTTTTGAACAAGAAACGGCCGAGGAAGGACAGGTTTTGTCCAGGTGATTAAACGTTTAGCGATTAATTTTGGTTCGTTTCACTGCACATCAAAACTACCGTAGATTATCAAATAGTTCGTTTCACAGGAAATATCTCAAGGAGCTTCATAATTTTTGGACAAATGTTAGATTAAAGATGAAAGTGATTAGGGAATCTATCATCATCAGCTAGAATAAGGCTGTTCCTGAAATTTTAGCAGTCAAACTCTCAGCGAAGATTTCGACCTAGTGTACCAGTTTCTGGCCACTAAAAGACACATTACTCAAAACCTATTTCTTTTTTAGTGAAAGAACCGAATTTTAAAATTTACTGGTCGAGAAATTAAAGATACATGTGTAAGTGTAACAAAGATTACGAATTAACAACAGCTAATGCATGTATAGCGTGACTAAAAGTACGTAAGTCATATGTATTTGTTTAAGTAGTCTGTCAACATACCGCGGAAGACACGCTTCCGGGTCACTGAGGTCATACATATTTTGAATACTGTGTAAAACGGTAGATGACAAAGCTTAATATTGAAACTTGCCTGATATTTATAACTAGGCGACCACTATTATCAAGGGGCTTAAAAGTCGGTTTACTTCGAGAGGTTTCAAGGAAAATTTATTTTAAGTCGATGGCCGGAAACTGGGCTAGCTGGCCGGAAACTGGGCAACTTACTAGTTTTGCGAAAAATGGTATAATTTCTTTAATACTTGGGGAAAGCCGCCAATCATTGAACATTTTAAAGGTAAGTACATGAACTGTCTTTGAAAGGAAATTGAGAAATTTTCCGCACAAAAACAAGAAGTTATAGCGATTACAAACTAAAGTGGCCGGAAACTGGGCAACATACTGTAAAGTACGGATCCAATCCACATTTTGTGTTTAATTTGAGGGCTGATTTCGATAGAACTAAAAACTAAATGCTTATTAAAATATGTGTTAAATGAGATTTGCCCTTGATCGACCCCAACTTAAAAGGTCTCACTTTTAGTATTTTTTACATGTCCGATGGGAGTCGCCTTCAAGCGACTCGGCAGTAAGCATTTGCGCAAGCGAGGCCGGAAAAAGCCGTACGGCCCCACTACAAAAGCGGACGGCCTCGCGCGTTAAAATTTCAAGACATTTTGTCTCCAAATTGGTCATACGATAAAATACTTATTGACTAAGTTAGGTCGGGCCGAATGGGAAAATATTTGGCTCTCGGTCGAGGCGCAAGGACCTCGCTGCGCTCGGTCCGTACGCCATGACCTCGAGCCAAATATTTTCCCATCCGGCCCGACCTAACTTAGTCAATAAGTACATATTATCAATTTTGAAAAGCTAACTAAGACAAAGTTGCATCAATGGCAAACAAAAAGTAAATATAATGATTACTAAAACTGCAATTAAAAACGTTACAAAATTATTGATATAAAAGATGCACAGAAAATAAAATATTGCAATCGAATGCATGTCTATAGATAAGTAATTGTCCAAAAATCTAATATATGTAAAATAACTAATAAGTTAATGCAAATGAAAAAAAACCCGCTACAAATCGGTTTTGCTTCGTTCTCCCTCTCCAGATTTAGACCAGAAGAGAAAGGTTATAAAGTGTCGTGTGAGAACAGATTTGTAAACTAAAGAGTTGTCAGTAAAATAAATAGAATAAACAGAGGGTGTAGCTCCATTTTAAATACTAGTAAAATCTACTTATGTATTACAATAATACCTAAATAAGCAAATTATTGTGTTTAAGAAAAAATAAACATAAAAATTTTATGACAGTGTAATTAAAAAAAAGAACAGAAATAAAGCATGCATTAGTATCTAACAGTATGTGTCATAGAGGAGTCATTCATGGTTTGTATCTAACAGTATGTGTCATAGAGGAATCATTCATGGTTTGTCTTCAAATAAATGTTTTATCCATATGAGACAAACTCTATTTTCGCTGTGCTATTAAAACTCCAGCCCTGAGTTACAAGGTAAAACAGACAATAGTACCAGTAAACCATTTTAAAACAATTTCAGTCTGAAATAAAATTTTTAAGAGAATTAATTTTTACATCCAGGGCTCCAAAGCGGGGGGAGGGGGTCTCCAGGGCTCTAGGGCTTCAAATCTATAGGGCTCCAAGTCTCCAGGGCTCCAGGGCTCCAGGGATCCAGGGCTCTAGGGCTCCAAAGAGGGGGCTCCCAGGGCTCTAAAGATAAGGTCCCCAGGGCTCCAAAGGGAGGGTCTTTAGGGCTCCAAGTCCATGCAGGACGCATCCCAGCTCTTAGTCACCTGGTAATTCCGCAGCCGCTTCCCTCAACAACTCGTACCACTCTTTCGCTCTGCACTTTGATACACTGATCGGTCAGGGAAGCAGGCACAAATTCAGGAGGATATGACTTCATCGCCACATAACTGAATTAAAATGAGATAAGGCATAGGCTTTGGTAGATTGTGCTAGCATAAGTTTAAGCATAATTTAGCAAAACGAGCATTATTTTAAGCTTTTATTTCAGTTTAGCACTGCTAGCATAATCCGAGCTTTTTTGCGTTACAAACAAAAAAAACCATCATAGTTCTAGAATAATTCAGTTTGTATTTTATTTCTGTTTTGTTTTTGGAAAATACTGAGGTCTGTGCTAAGGTCCATGGTCAAATATGGTCCGGCAGACTCTAGGTCACCCTGTGGTCAGCGTATCTGAGAGACTGAGACTCTCCTCAGGCCACCACGCTTATGGCGTCGTCCTCGAGTACATCCACTTCCAGCACTTCCAGACCTTTCAGCACTTCCATTGCCGTACCGAGAGCTTCAATCTCTAGAGAACGTGTTCCTAAAAGTAATACCCAGAAACGGTTGATTTTGATATCATTTGTTAATCATTTGGCTTTTCGAGGTGCGCACATGCGTGATTTGAGATGCTAAAGACTGTAAGACTGGAAGGTCGAATATATGAATGTTCATTAAAGTCAAAATTGATAGAGTTAAGCTACTGGTGATCTTTATTTTCCTTAAAATCTAGTAGCATAATTTCGGTGACAGAGAGCATAATTTTCAGAAAGTAGCATAATTTTTGCATAATTTCTAAAAAATATGAGCACTGCTAAAAGCATAATATGCTTTTTTTCGAGCACAATCTAACAAAGCCTAATAGGGCATCCTCCTACATTGTTTGGGTCCCACAGGAATTTTTATTGTGGTGTAAAAATTCCTGTGGGACCCAACAATGTAGGATAATGAAATGAAAAAAATGTTGAAATTGACGCTGTTCATATAATTTTTCTCTACCAATAATTTTTACGTTTCGGCAATGCTGCCTTCTTCAGGGTACAAAACTATTAAAAAAAACGTTAAAAAGTTCGTTAAATTAGCTCACGTGCCTAGTTGCATGTGCACGCACGTAGCAGCGCGCGCCGGCGCGCGAGTGGGCAAAAAAATGAATTCACGTGAAAGTAAAGCCTTGATTTAGACCACTCGGGGCCATGGTTTCTTTGCCTGAAAATAAAGCGCATTTCCTGCTTCTTGCGATACTCCTGGTTGGTTAGGCCTGCCTTCAGTTCAGCGACTTTCATATCTTGCAGTGAATGATTTGGTTGGTTAAAATGCGCAGGTACAGGAAGGTCATTTCTGCCGTTGATTACATCCCTGCGGTGTTCTCTGAAACGGTCAGTCAACCTGCGCCCAGTCTCTCCAACGTAGACAGTTGATGGACATTTGTCGCATGTCAAACAGTAAACCACGTTGTCCGTGATGCAGGTAAAGTGCCCTGTGATATTGACATGCCCTTTGGGTGTTGTAATTGTAGTAGATGAATTTACATGGGGACATGTACGGCAAACGGTCCTGTTGCAAGGGAAAGTACCTGTTGGGTGGTTCAGAAGGTCCCTCGGTAGGCTGCTTCTGACTAACAGGTCCTTCATATTCTTGGCACGCCTGAAAGCCTTCAGTGGTGGTTTTCTGAAAATATTGGTGGTCGTGCTGTCATCGTGAAGGATCTTGAAGTTCCTTGAAATTATTTTACAGGTGTCCAGGTTCATGGGGTGGAAGGTGGTGACGAATGGTACTCTATCATTAGCGGTGATGTTTCCAGTGCTATTCTCCAGAATTTCAGCTCTCGATCTGGTCGATGCTCGTTCTCTCCCTCTTCTTATCAGATCGTTCGGATGACTGCGTGTTATAAAAAAGGTCTCCATTTTTGTTGCTTCGATGTTAAAGTCGTCGTTTTCACTGCAGATCTTGCGCAGTCTAAGAAACTGACTATAAGGTATGGATGACTTGCAGCTGGATGGATGGGATGAGCTGAAGTTGAGGTAGGAGTGGCTATCTGTGTCTTTGTAATATACAGAAGTGGATATGCGATTATCTCGAGGTTTCATGTAGATGTCTAGGAACGGAAGCTTGTCAGACCATGACAGACCATGACAGACCATGTATACTCAAGGTTAGGGTTGAACGAGGAGGCAAATACAAGGAACTGACGGAGGTCTTCTTCACTGCATGAAGCAGCACCGGCCACATAATCCATGTATCGCTTGTATAGGTGTGGCTTTGTACCGGTGAAACTCGATAGCATGCGTTCCTCAATGAAGCCAACAAAGAGACATGCATAATTTGGTCCTAATCGGCTACCCATGGCAACTCCACCTGTTTGCTTGTAAAATTCACCATTAAATTCAAAGGTGTTAAGTGTTAATACTAGTTCTGCCATACGTAGGAGAGTATCTGTAGGTGGTTCAAGTACCTCTCTCTTGTCAAGATAGTGTTGCAGTGCGCGGAGACCCTCATCATTGGGTATGACTGTATAAAATGCCTTAATGTCCATAGTGAACACCAAACGCTTTTGGTAGAGAAAAATTATATGAACAGCGTCAATTTCAACAATTTTTTCATTTCATCATTCAGTATAACGCTGCGCAGGTAATTTAAATATTTATCACTCAATGTAGGATGATGCCCTATTTCATTTTAATTCAATTATGTGGCGATGAAGTCTATCCTCCCGTAGTATTGTAGTATTAGGCGGCAAAGGTTTGTTCAAAAATCCCAAGTTATTACCTTTTAAGTATAGATTGTATCGTAAAGACTTTTGTTCTTGGGCCATCGTAGCTTAATAAGAAATAGAACACAAACCGCGGTGATAAACATATTGAACTTATTCATTTTTGATAAAACTTGACGTTTCGTATGCTACTACATACATTTTCAAAAGTGATCGTTACAGTGTTGAAAACTATACTTATACATTATTGAAAAGGGACTGGGACCGAGATTAAGTACTAAACTTAACAGTTGATCTATAAAAAGAAACAGCTAATTAATAAAGCATCAGCTTCTCGCTACTGACGTTTGCATTAAAAGCTGGCTTCAGTTCTTGTATAAAGAATGTTTCTTTGATTTTACAGTGGAAATCAGTTTTGCCCGACGCTAAGATATCAAAATGATCCCACTTGATGTTATGTCCAGTGGTGTTGACATGGTCAGCAATGGCTGATGTGTGGTCATGCTTAGCGAGGGCCTTAAAATGCTCAGTTTTTCTATCATGAAGCCGTCGTTTAGTTTTACCAATGTAAAATTATTCACAATCCCAACAACTGGCTTTGTAAATAACTTTAGACTATTGAGAATGATTCAAGCGGTCCTTGTACGGGAAAAAAGATTTGATGCGGCGAGTGTTTTAAAAATAATTTTAAGGTTGACACAAGAGTAAAAATTGTATACACAAGATTTAAGACGTTTAGAGATTTGGTTGCTTTGTAAACCTAAATAAGGTAGCAGGATAATAATATCCTTCTTAGGAACAGTGGAGACATGGTTGTTTGACTTGTTAATGTTTCTGTTTATAACATTATTTATGTGAAAGGTGATTATCCCTTGAGGGTAACCATTCTGAAGAAGAAGTTTTCGAAGTTCATCAAGGGCAGATTGCAGCAACAATGAAGAGGAGCAAATCCTGTAGCAGCGATAGGTGAGGGTGCGGATGAGATTTATTTTATATTTGCGCGGAGTAAAGGAATCCCATTTGGTGTATACCCCCGTGAACGTTTTCCTCCGGTAGATAGAAGTCATGAAAGTGTTGTTTGGGCAGCCTTTAACGAGGATGTCTAGAAACGGAATCGAGTTGTCCTGTTCAAATTCAATGGTAAATTTGATACTGTTGTGACAATTATTCAAATACCGCAGGAAATTATCAGCAGTGTCTTTGCTGTCAAACATTGTAAAAGTGGGAAAATGTAAGTATAGATTATGTTTATATTTTTTTATATATGTGGCCATAATAGTATACGTTACAATTTTCTGCTACCTGAAAGTAGCGACTCCGCAAAATTTATTGAAGTAAAAGGCTGCTAAATCCGGAACTTTACGTTATTAACTTCCGTCGCTTTCAAAATGAGCCGTTGACAAATTAATCATAAATTTAAATATTAAATAAACCTATTTTCTTTCTTTCCAATATCTAACGGTGATACCATGAGCTAAAAGGTTGTCCCTGCAAGCATTTTAGCGGCCATTTAAAGAGGGGTATATAAATCTGGCTAAATCCATGAACACCATTGGTGTTCCTTCCAGGAGGGGGTGACTCCCATATATAACTGACGGGGGTGCTCCTCGTACCATTCAGGGGTTAAAATGATGTTATAGTACTTCGTAGGGTGTTCACTGTAGTTGTCCACATTTCGTTGAAAAGATGAGTGTATGTAGAACTTATCGAATTTCTCGTCAATAGAACTTCTGAAAACGCTTATTAACCTTACGCTTATTTAGACAACTTGGCGGCCATTTTGGATGACATCACGGACCCTTAGCAGGGCCACAACCCATAGTATTTACCTCATTTTGTAGAGCTTATCGCAGGCTATCTACAGACGTAAAGTATGTCCGAAATATTGCATCATCGCCAAAACCCATGGAGGGGGGGGGGGGGGGGGGTTGCAACACCCGCACTTTCAATCCCTCTTCCCCCCCGCACCTCTTCCTCAGTGCCATGATTTTCATCTCCTGATGTTCTTAATCTTCTTCTTCTTCTTCTTCTTCTTCTTCTTCGTCTTCACAGTAATGTCTTTTCTATTACTTCCTACCAAAACCCATTCATTAACTGAAGTTGCAACCTCTAGAATTCCATCAACTGAAAACGTATATATTTTAGAAATATAATACATTAATGTGACATCAGTGACAACAACGCTTTGGTGTATTTTATTTTTAACCACAAATCTAACGCTGTCATGATTTTGTTTATATCATGCTGAGAAGTGTGAAAGGAATGAGAAAATAAAGCAATGAAGCAAGGAACGGGTACCCGAAATTGATACTAATATTTTATTTTTTCCTAAGCGAACACTAAACGTCAAAGAAATTCATTCACAGAATATTACAATCGACAATTTTGAAGCTATAATATTATCTCTAGTTACGATTCATCATAAGTCATCACACAACTATGTTTCAAACAACTTTATGTTTTACATGTATTTTAGATGGGATCTGACTGAAGTCATTTTTCCTCATTAATAATAAACGTAACTAATTTGTTTTAGCGTTATTCACTCGACAGAAAATAGCCATTTCATTAACACCGATCAGCAACAAGAGGATTTTGCAGATTTCAAAAACCGTAAGTTAAAACTTGCTCATAAATGGTAACGGTTTATTGTTTTCAGTCTCTCTTACACACTTAATAAGTGACTAATTTTCCCTTTTGTAGTTGTCACTGTATCAATTTGAAATCCGTTACAGAATTCTGTTATCTTTAGTTTACTTCATTACCAGTATATCTCCATCAAGGCTGAAACATGAAACATTGTAGATTTGTCCTTTGTTCGGAAACAAATGTACGTTGCCTACTGAGATTTACTGTGCTTGAAAGTTTCAATGATAGAAACCGCACTACTAGAACGCTCTTTAGAATGTTACTCCGAGTTTTTCAATTTTCGGTGATTTTGTTTTATTGAAGTTTATTTTTGACGGGTCTTAAAAGGGAATTTGTTATTATTGCTTGCCAATTACCGGACGATTATTTTGGCCTACATGTCAACACCTGGCATCTCACAGACCTCTGGCCTTGTCCACACTTTGATGTGTTTGTTAAGCAAACATGTTGACATTCAAAGAGCATTAAGGCCGTCTTTATTTGAGAGGAAATTAGCTATTTTATTTAACGACTTGTTTTATAAAGCGATGAGGTCTCTATGCAATTTGTTTTAAAACAATGGCTGTGTAAATAATAAGTCTGAAATCCATAAGATGGAAGACAGTGCAAAAATTGGGTATTCAAAAATGAGGAAGATTAAAATTTTCTTTTAAAATATTATTATCTTTCTACGGGTTGCTGTTCTTGCCAGAAGAAAATTAGACTCTTTAGCACATTTTGTTATATGACTTGAAAAAAACACTTTACATTTGATTTGAATCATGCTGAGAGGTGTGAAAGAGGCGGGAAAATATAGATAGCTTCTATAGCGGGTACCTGTCTCTTATGTGTCAATTTCAGCAGTGCTATGAGGCAAAATGTCGCTTTCACCCATACCGGACTGCCTGAGTATATCAGTTTTTTAGTGGAGTGACGTTATATTTTGCATTATTTTTATTTTTCTGTTAAAACATAACGTCTGCTAAGCAATTATAAAGTTGTTGATCAGATAGAAAATTACGATTAATTTAAACGTCTTCTACTAAACCTTTCTTTTAATCATAGGATTGCCTAAGTTTATTTTTAAAAGGCCATTACATTTTACAAACAGAACTGCACAGAAGAAAGACTTTTTTATTTTCCGGTTAGAACATAATGATTGCTAAGCAATTATAAATGAGAAGTGGTAATTAATGCAATTAACTTTAACGCCAAGGTTGAGATTTCTGACATAAATCGCTGCCTTATTTATGTTATGAGAAGTATCCCGATAATTCCAATAGCAGACATTTGCAATTTTAACACCCCACATGAATATGATACGAAAAAATATATATATTTAAAGGCCTCACAGTTGGTACTGAAAAGGAGCGACAAACAGTTTCCTAGAATATTATTGCATTTTCTTTTTCGTTTTGTTACGCTTTATTGCTACGAATATTCGGCCACTTAACGCTATATAATACCGGTGCACAAATGCTATATTGATTCTTGAGTTCAGTTGTTCTCTTCCTTTCTTTCTAGTCTTCTCGAAGCCTTGGGCTTATAGTTTTTGATCCGTATTATTAATATTGCATTGTTTTCCATTGCAGCATAACTCTTCAGATATGTTTATCTACATGACTGTCATCATTGCCTTTCTGCAAATCTGCCCTCTTGATGGACGTCCAGGTTTGTTTGTCATTTAGATTTTGGAGACTTCATTTGTTTGAGTTGAACATTTTTTTAAGAATTCAAAGCGTTAATGAACATTAAACCTCTCACTTCATTTTCATTGCAGAAGATTTAACCGTGAGTGTGGCAGTATTTTCTGGGCGTCGTGATCCAGTGTGGACGGTACCATCGAGTGACCCAAACTATAATGACATAAAATACCTTCTGAAAAAAGTGGGAAATTGTGAGCCTAACAACATGCCCGCGAGGCTTGGCTACAAGGGATTTGTAGTACGAGAAGCGGACCAAACAGAGCGATTGGTTGTAGGTCGCGGTCTTGAAACTAAGCAATTGCAACATATATTGCTTAAGACTATGCCTATAGACGTTCTACGCGAAGAAAACAAGCAGGAAATTAAGAGTGACATCGATTCAGGTGCTGTTTCAGTCGAAGGTTGCGGATCAACAACACCGTCTTCCTCATCGCCGATCTCAAAACCGTATCTGAACGATTACGTTCGACGATGCAACAACTGCTACAACTATGCGAATGTCAAAATAACGAACACCTATTCCCAGCCCGGCCAAGCAACTGCACAAGTATTTATTCACTGCAATAATGTCAGTGTTCGGGCGGCTGCAGAACGTGACGGCTTGACTGTTTTGAACGCTCACCCTGCTACCAATCAGTGCCCCAGAGCCCCAGTTGGACCTCTGCACTGGCTTGTGGCTCTCGCTGTTGACGAAGGTAATGGCAGAATATTAAGGAGTCAGAAGTATCATGAGCTTTTTTGGTCATTACCATCGTACCATACCATTTACAAAATAATACTAGAGCACCAAGAGAGCAAAATCAATTACTTCTTGAAAGAGGAACAAATTATTATAGTCTGTTTCTAGCCCACGACGGACATGGAACGTTGCAATTCATTCAGACCGTCCCTCTCTGACTATAGACACTCATCGACGGTTTTGGTACACTTTGTGGCAATTTATCACACCACTGGACCATTATTTTTCGGTTTCTGTAAATACAAAAACGTTTGAAATGACACCAAATCCCGTGACACTTCCCCCTTAATCACAGGGGTACCTCTGGGGCCGTATTCACGAAAGCATCCTAAGTCCAAAGAGCCTCCTAAGATATAACTTAGGAGATAACTGGTATTCACGAAGACCTCCTATATAAAGACATGTCTTATTTTTTCTTCTAAACTTAGGACCTCCTAAATTTTTAAGACATGTCTTAACTGGTATTCACGAAAACCTCCTAACTTAAGATATGTCTTAATTTTTCTCCTAAACTTAGGAGGTCAAAATTGACCTCCTAACTTATTAAAACATGTCTTGACGGAGGCTAAATTCGATTGTTAACGAGTTTTACGTCGATTTTCAGCGTGATTATTGTGTATCACAGTAGTTACAGATTAGATAAACATTTTAAAGCATTATATTGCTAAGAAAAATTAAATATTTTCTAGTGATGTCAAACAACACGGTTAGTTTTATATAGGCCTTCGTGTCATTAACGGGTTCCACATTTCTTTCTCTTTGCAGAGTTATATTTCCGTTTTTCGTGAAAATAAGCCCTTGTACAGGAAATATCGAAGTAGACCCTGTTAAAATGATGATGGATTTGTTCGATGCTTTCGCCACTGACCATGAACGAAGATATTATCACGGTTTTGCTATCTTACTTAAATTCGAGATGAAATAAAGATTATTGTATCGTCATTGTAATTACAACAACAATTTACACAATACAAAATATTCATTGATGTAATTTTCATAACTTATTATTCATAAGATCGCGCCATATAAACTGTCTCTGATTGGTTTACTTTTACTAATCGATAACTACGAACGATATCTTATGACCATCCTAAGGTAAGCGTAACTTAGCAGTCTCCTAAGTTTAATGGTCGCGGGCAGTTATCGATTAGTAAAAGTAAACCAATCAGAGACAGTTTATATGGCGCGATCTTATGAATAATAAGTTATGAAAATTTCATGAATGAATATTTTGTATTGTGTAAATTGTTGTTGTAATCACAATGACGATACAATGATCTTTATTTCATCTCGAATTTAAGATAGCAAAACCGTGATAATATCTTCGTTCATGGTCAGTAGCGAAAGCAACAAACAAATCCATCATCATTTTAATAGGGTCTACTTCGATATTTCTTGTACAAGGGCTTATTTTCACGAAAAATGGAAATATAACTCTGCAAAAAGAAAGAAATGTGGAACCCGTTAATGACACGAAGGCCTATATGAAACTAACCGTGTTGTTTGACATCACTAATGCTTTAAAATGTTTATCTAATCGGTAACTATTGTGATACACAATAATCACGCTGAAAATCGACGTAAAACTCGTTAACAATCGAATTTAGCCTCCGTCAAGACATGTTTTAATAAGTTAGGAGATCAATTTTGACCTCCTAAGTTTAGGAGAAAAATTAAGACATATCTTAAGTTAGGAGGTCTTCGTTAATACCAGTTAAGACATGTCTTAAAAATTTAGGAGGTCCTAAGTTTAGATGAAAAAATTAGACATGTCTTAAAATAGGAGGTCTTCGTGAATACCAGTTATCTCCTAAGTTATATCTTAGGAGGCTCTTTGGACTTAGGATGCTTTCGTGAATACGGCCCCTGGAGTATAACTTTCAATCAGGTGCCACATTTTTAAAATTTCTCCTTAAAGTCGAGCTATTTTCGTGTTTCGCTCGAAGGCCGATTATTTGTGTAAACAATACCCGCTGTTTACTGTTAAAAAGAAATTTATCTAGATCTGAAATACAACTAAGCAAACTACAATGATCTGTAGATTAAGAAAAAATAATCGGACCATTCGCACGTCGAGTGAATTGTTTTTAAACAGCGCCGGCGATTTTTGTAATTCGTTCGGGTCTCAGCAACATAAAACTAGTACTGACCACGTGAAACTCTTATAAATCGTAAGAAAAGTTTAAGAAGTTGAATGATGAGGAGAAATTGTTGTTGTTTTCTGTTCTGTGAAGAAGAAGGAGAAAAAGAGAACTTGTAGAAAACTCAAAAAAATTGAGAAATCGAGAAAAAGATAAATTGTAGATAACCTTAAAGAAAGAGTTGAATACCTAACTTTCTAGAAGAGTCGAGTTCCGTAAAAAAGTGCAGAAATGCACAAAAAACTCCATTTGATCTTCAGTGCATTCATTTTAACCCAGGATTTCAGGGAAATTAATTTGAACGTAAATTTCTATTCCATTTACAGAGTATATATATGTCTCGTAATTCCAGATTAGCTTAGTTATTATAAACCGTAATGGAATTATTAAAACGAATACAAGCGCTTTGTGGACACTTTAGATAACACCAATACCACTCTGACATTATCTGTTTCTATCCCAAACTTCAAGGTTCACCTAACAGGCTGGGAGATTTCCACTGGTACCGTTTGGATAACGACGGAACATGGTCTCACAAACCTGGACAAGCCCGCCCTACACGAAAAGATAACGCAAATAATGTCATTAAATGTCCAAGCATAGCAGCTATGGGTCATTATCAGTTTGTTTCGTTTATGACCAGCAACAGTAAAACTGTTAATATTCAAACTACTGATGTATGCTTATAGAGAAATCGTCTGTAAGCATTTATGCACAATTGTCAAATTCGAAAGGGTACCAAAGAATTATGAATAAAGACTGCATAGTTTCTGTGTCAGTGAATATATTTAGGAAAAAATTATCTATAAGTGAACAGAACCACATGCTCCATGATAATTATTTTCAATCTAATATTAGCTTCCGCCCATGCTGTGAAGATGATTTTCATTGTCGCTCCCATGACCACGCGGTCTCTATTCCGGAGATCAGAGTATCCCTTAATTAGTATCCCTGTCTTGAGTAGCAAACCGCGAAATATTCAGGGAAATAACGACTACTTATCCGCTAAACACAGCGAAAGATCCAACTATAAAAGTGGGAAAAGTGTTTACCGAGCTGACGGCTGTGTAGCCGCAAACAAAGCCTCGCTTTGTTTTTAAAATTGCTAAGATCCCGGATGTTATGTAGCGTCATACGCGCATGTTTTGCGACGTAATACACGCCAGCGAATTAGCCCTACCATAGGGAACCCACGCGTTTATTTAGAATGATCATAGTGAACTTACGTGATGTTGTGTTTCAATTCAAATGTGCTGTTGCATGACCGGTGTTGAATAACTGAAATCAGCTTATGCCGGGATTTATAGTAGCCACAACGGTCCGATCAAATCCGTTGATACTATTTCGAAACGATCGTGTCATTTTTAAACGGTCTCGCATTTCGCCGTCTGTTATTAAATGTTAACTTGTCAGCGTCTCGCATTTCGCCGTCATGCGGCGTATCACATAACCGTTTGTTATTAATTAAATTAAGAGTTTAAATTTTTAACGGTTAAGAAAGAGAGAGGGTGACAAGGGTCGAAACTCCAGAGGTTGTATCGATATATCAGTGACTGAACTTGAGTGGACCGCGTCAGCCACGCAATGCGCGAGGTACTCGAAAGCTCCAGGGAGCCTTTAAAGAGTCTGTTAACATTCGCGAGGCATTATGCCCCTGAAGAATCAGATCTAGAGCGTTCTGCTAGCACAGATTGAGGACCCTGTGATAACACAAAAAAATCTTTGAGATGATGCCTGCATTTGATAGATTTGGAACGCGACAGGAAAGACAACATATTTAAAAATTCCACTTACATTTTTATTTCCGAAGGTGTATTTATGGTCACATTTCAAAAACAATGGCAAACTCTAAATTGGATATTCTGTTATAGACGATTTAAAATCGAATAACGCAGAGCGCGCACCCGAGAAGGAAAAAGAAACCCCGCGAAAGCAAATAAATTACACGCGAGAAAACCAGGAACATAGCGCGACAAACTTTCTAGCTTATAATTCAACACATTGATACACTGCCTGAATATGGTCAAAACGTTATCAATATACGCTATGTCTACATGACGTATATCCAGCAATGGATGTAAATTTCACATTTTGACAAGAGAATGCAAAAATGACGGACCGTCCTCGATATTTTTTCTTCAAACTGTGCTTTGTTATCAATGTGTTGAATTATAAAACTATTATAGCGCGAAAGCGCGCGTGATATCTCCTAATTCTTAGTCGACGACGCCGTAGGCCGAGTCGGCTAAAATTAGGCGATATCACGCAAGCTTGAGCAAAAAAAATGACGGGCATAGGTTCTATGACTATGGGGCTAAGCAGCGGGCCTTCACCCGCGAGAGCTCCGCTATCATATATCATGTAGCTCTCGTCACTGCTGGAGGTACAGTACATATATTTTACTTGTACAGCGAAGGTAAATCGCGTGTTGTGTTAGAGGCTGTGAAAATCAACAAATCCGCCAACTCTAAAATTACATGACGTCATTCAAACTGACTAACCAGGTGTCGGCCTTAAAATAACCATACTACCCCACGCAGTATGGCATAGAACTAATTATAGATTAAAGTAATTTTCATTGAATCTGAATCCCCGTTCAGCCTGCAGGTCAATGATGTTCCCTGTGGAGGGAGGGGTATAAGAGGCAGGACTCTAAGACTTTCAGCTTTCCAAGGGGTCTTGGATAAAAATACACAAACGAAACGGAAAAAGGTAATGAAATTCAAGGTTCTAAAATCTAATAGACGTCTTTGTATTTAATCCACCAAAATAACACTGGCCAATGAAAGCAGGAACCGATCTGATCATGGTCACCTGAAAGAAATGAATCCTTTTCTGTTAGAACAGTGTAAGTCACGCAGAGTACTGTCAATAATTAATGAAGCAAAACTTGCCTTAAAGCTAATAAAGCAATCAAAAATGTTCATTCCAAAGCGATCTCTAATGTCTGGATAACTGCCATAAGAACTGTAAGTTTCACCTTCCTTGTTACCATATATCCTACGATATTTACTGCTACGCGACCTTTTAAATCCAATGTTTTTTTTTTATTTTTAATGGCTATAACTTTGTTTACATTGAATCCTAAAATAGGCAGTTTGAGAGTCATCTCTGAACGCGAAGCACATCAGTTTGCCTGCTCCGCTTCCCCAACATTTGCCTTGTGAAAGAATAATGACGTGAGATGCGGCGAATTTTAGGAACACCGAGTTCGGCGATTGCGTTGACGAGGAAGATATCAAGAAAGCTGATTGAAACATTTTCCTGTCTTGCTCTGTTTGGTCGTCTCCCTTAACCAGCATTATTGTCATTATTCTTGGCAAAAGGCTGCCCCAAATGTCAGCTAGAGATGAAGACGACTTTTCAAACATCGTTTGGGCATAAAGACGCACGAAAGGTTTTCTAACAAAATGAGCACGATGTCTATTTCTCTATTGGTAATCTTAATACTAGAGTCACTTGATTTGCCGAAAAAATGCAAAAGTGCCGACAGAAATTTGTTTCCAGTTTTTTTTTTGTGGAGTACTGAGGTTATTATGCTTGGATAAAACGACTCGGACTGTAAAGAAGCTTCTCGCATTTCAGAGCGAAAGAACGGCATGTAAAATATATCTGTGGAATAAAAATTCTGTCCATTTTCCAAACCTTTTTTCTATTAATGCTTTAGTTACGCACTCATGACTCATTATATTCCTAATTTAAGGGCTTTTTAACCCTCCTTGCCGAGGGATCGAGTAACCGCTAAATTAGGTCTTTGAAACTTAATGTCCGTCATTTACAAAACTGCTTGTACACCCGATCCGCTCTTCTAATTCTGCCGTGACTAAGCTGCCCTCTGATTCGTTGAACTGGTAGTACCCGTTGTAAAACTGATTTGTTTCAGTTGTTTAGCTGATTAGGACCTTAGCTGCATTGAAATTATAAGTGTCAACATTTTCTAAAATAACGCCTGTAAAATTCGGAAGTTCAAAATAAATCAAACTGAATCGTTTTGTTAAGTTTGAGTCAATGTCAGATATTTGTCACTTTAGATGAATTGAGATGTGCTGTATTATAGTACATTACATTGTTCTTTGCACAGGAATTTCTAAAAATGCTGGTCTTCCCAACAGTGATGGTCGCCTTTCTGCAATTCTGCTTCATTGATGGACAGATTAGAAGTTCTGGTTTGTTGCTTTTCTTTATCAACTTATTTTTTTACTAATGGACGAGGGTTTATGACAGAGACGTATGAGACGTACATAAACATCTCAAAATATACGAGTAGCACGGAGTCGATCGGCGCTGAAAAGAGCCAGTTTAATAACAGAGAATGAAAGGAACTGATTCCCTCTCTTCGGCCAACGAAGTACGGTAGTCAGCCGTTTGTTGCTTGTGTGGACTGAAGAAGCCATAAAACATTATAATTATATGAAATTCCCAAACGCAGGAAAAAATTATTTTAGTCGGTGTCAAAAGAAATGCAGTTTGAACAATGGATCTGATGGCATTTATAGCCATTTGCTTCTTCGATATAACCTGAGAGAAAACTGTAAGGGCAGATTTATAGATATACCGTATGATATTATATATATTTAAATTTACTTCTTACTGAGTCAGTTTAAAAAGATAGAAGATCATGTTCGCAATTGAGTGGCCAAGTAAACTGAATTGCGACGATGTTCCTAATACGATTGCAAAGCATGCTGGGAGTTTTTTAGCGCGCGCTAAATAAGGTTCAAATACTAATAAACAAAATATAGACCCTATTCATAAATGACGGCCGATTTATTTATTATTTTATATTAATGCTAATCAGCCCAACTAGCCTCATTTTAGCGCAAAAATTATTTTTAATTTTGCACATGCTAACGAGGCTAGTTGGGCTGATTAGCATGAATATAAAAGAATAATAAACCGGCCGCCATTTATGAATAGGGTCTATGTTTTGGTTAAAATTTGAGCGATGGATCTGGCTCGTTACTTAAGCTTTTTTTTTTTAATTATTTAACAAGCCTAAAAGTTACGTTAACAGAAATGCATCATAAACGTTTTTAACTTATATTTACTGCCTTTTTTACTCAGGGTTGAGAGTAACTTTGGCAATATTTTCTGGTCGTCGTGATCCAGTTTGGTCGATTCCTATGCCTGCCGTTGGTGACATCAGCCGCCTTCTGGCGAATGCCAGAATACAAGGCTTCGCTTACAGCACAAAACGTATGCCTGCTAGGCTTGGCTTCAAGGGATTCGTGGTGCAAGAAGAAAAAAAAGCACGATTGTTGGTTGGTCGTGAGACAACAGAACTCCAACTGCGTTTGCTCCAAACCATGCCAAAAGACCTGCTGAAAAGCGGCACTCGTCAAAAGGTCCAGAAGGCGATCCGTTTGGGCGCGGTTAAAGCCGAAGTAGGATCACTAAAGTATAAGCGTTATGCACCCCCTTATGATCCCGACCCATGGCATGTAAGTGAAATGGTTATAAGATGCAACAACTGTTACAACTACGCGAATATCATATTAACAAACAACGTTGCCTTGCCTGGGTCAGGAAGCGGACAGGAGTATGAGGAGCCGATGACCGGACAAACTGTGCAAGATGCTGCGGTTCGTGATGGTTTAGAGGTTCTTATTCCCCAACCAACTGACAATGATGATGTTCCTGGACCCCCCGCAGGAAATCGGCACTTGGTGGCACTTGTGGTTGATCCAGGTTAATAATCTCTGATATCTTGGTCTACTTACTCAGTTAGAGCTTGCACCGCTGAACCGATGAAAGTAGCTACCTGCACCGTACAAATGACTCACCAACAACATAACCCTATTAGACAGGGGATGGGAGATAAGTGGTGGTGGGGGGGGGGGGGGGGAGTAGAAAATGCCCGTCCTGACTTCGAACACTCATAACGTTAGAATCATTTAACCAACGCCCACCAATCTTCGTGAGTTTTTCTGAAATTCATATCGGGACTTTTTGATTAGACACATTACATTAAATCACATTTTGAACATTAACAAATTGTAGTGAATTTTACAATTATAATATTAGCATTTTTCTTTTGACTTTGGCTTTATTTTGACACAAGCTTTTAAACATGATAAACATCCAAGATTGCAGATGTAGAATGACGGCCATTCGGCATTAAAACACAATTCCTGCGCCATATGGAGTCATACCAAACTTCGTAATTTTTTTCAGAAATATATTTGTGATAAATTTGATGAGACACACTTTTGTTCATGACACGTGACGTTTCCATCGCAACCATATCTCGACAAGCACTTTAACCCAAATTTTGAATTTTCTGCTAAAATTGACATTAACGATATGCATGCTTGACTAAATTTGAGCGCTTTTCTAACATGATAAAAATCCAAGATGGCGGATTCATAATCACGGCCATTAAGCATGATGGCGCCATTCTCGCTTTACATGATGTCATCACGGTACGTGACCTACTTTAAGGTGGCTCGAAGTAGTTTGTTTGGGGTCGCAAATCTCTTTTGAATGCGATTTTTCATCTTCTTACTTTAGCTCAAAAAAACTTAATTTGATACCAGATGTTAGGCTTGTATAAAAGTTTTGGATGATGGTCTTTTTATGCTAATCGGCGTTTCCATAACAACGGTAAACAAACATGGCAAAATAAGTTTTTCTAAATATCTTTCAATTTCGTGGCTACCCGCGACAAGAGACTTAATACGCTGTAATCTGCACAGTGTAGCACACTAAATGGGGAAATTTCAAACAAATTAAACTGTTCGATTTTGAATAAATCGCTGGAACATTTTTAACATATGTTTTTGCATGTTTGAAATCTAAGCGGTCAATTACCCCCTGCAAATAGCTCTGACTAACTCCTCGGCAATAATACATATTTATTATTATTATTGTTACTACGATCATTTATAATTTCTAGTGATTTCATTAGACTTAATATATTTTGCGCACTTTTAAGATATTTTTAGATATTTATTGTTGTAACTTAAGATATGTCTTTTTATCTTGAGAAAATAAAGATTATTATTATTATTATTATTATTATTATTTAATAAAGATATCGAGCTTTTCATTCAAATACTGTTTTAAAAGGGTGAAAACGTCAAGCATTTGAATGAAAAGCTCGATCTCTTTATTGCCGAGGAGTTAGTCAGAGCTATTTGCAGGGGGTAATAATTTAAGTCTGAGAAACTTTCTGTAGTAATTAAATGTTAATTTGTGAGACCTATGGAATGTATTGAGCGCTTATATTTCAAACATGAAAAAACACATGTTAAAACTGTTTCTGCGATTTATTCATAATCGAACAGTTTAATTTGTTTGAAATTTCTCCATTTAGAGTGCCATACTGTGTACTTTAGATTATAGCGCATTTACTCGCTTGTCGCAGATAGCCCTAAAATCGAAAGATATTTTAGAAAAACTGTTTTCCCCATGTTTGTTTACCGTTGCTATAGAAACGCTGATTGTCATGAAAAGAGTATCGTCCAAAACTTTCATCCAAACCAAACAACTGGTATCAAATTCAGATTCATTGAGCTAAGGTAAGATTATGTATAAGCGTGAACCCCCCCCCCCCCCCCCCCCCCCAAAAAAAAAAAAAACTTGGTGCCACCTTAAGGTAGAATAATCCTGAAGTAAAGGAGGGATTTGGGGGAGGAATGCCCCTGGAATGTCCCTGGCAGTTCAAACAATTTACTTGCACCACAAAATCTGAAGTTGATGGAAAGAGATGGTAGGTGTGATCTGTGAAAGAACAAAAAAGCACTAAAAAGGGCTATCCAAGACAACCTAAAACATTTTATAAATCTAGTTCTCTTCCTTCTACTATACAAAGCTTACGTATTTGGTGATACAGTTTCAGTCATCCTGGAAATACCGAGAAAATGGAGTACTTAATTGAAGTTAATTATTTTAAAAAATGGAACATTCCTCTGTTGTACCGTGTTAGTTTACTACCCAAAGATTTACAGCAAACAAAATACAACAAGAATAAAACCAAGTGATCTAAATTATTACTATTTTATCTCTAAACTAGAAATACTTTTCTTCTTATCGTTTAGCGAAGGTTAATTACGACGGAGACTTTCACTGGTACCGTCTGGATTCGGACGGAAAGTGGTCTCACAAACCTGGCGAATGCCACGTCGAGCGAGAAGATGACGAGGGAAAGGAAATCACTGATCCAAGACGTGCCGCCATGGGAGATTATAAATTTGTTTCTTTTATGACCAGTGATAAAGACAGTGTTACTATTGAGGACGATTTTGAGTGCCCATACAACGAATGAATTTATGTTCTGATGTAAGCAAAATTGTTTTTAACAGTACATGTAAAAAATCATTCAGTACTTGCCAAATACAAAATTATATTATGTGTTATATTTCCGCCATCTTCATGAAAAATGAAGTCAATGAGGGTATTGACTTATTTAGCGTTTAGAAAGGCGCTGTTTTCCACTGGCCGGGTGATAGACAAAGGAAGACCTAACAACAGTATAATGTTGCGTTTTCTTATAGCCAACGCCGGCAAAGACTTTATATAAGCATAAAGGCAGACATTTTAGTTCCCACCAGTATCCAATGACGTACCCCCTCCCCCCACCCCCTACTTATCCCCTCCTTCCCAAAATTATGTGAGCCTCATTTTTGTTCACTCTGCCATGCCTATGCTCACATAGTTTATTTTCTTTCTTCTGCTCAACTAACGATTTTAAAAAGTATGAGTGGCTATCCTTGAATGGGAACAAGTGATTTTATTTGGGAGTGTATAAACCTTATCTAAACAAAATCATAATTACACGCAATATAAATGTACTAATTAATTTAACAGTTACCTGAAACATAAATATAAACACGGCGACTTCCTTTTCGATTAGATTTGCTGCAAATCATGGACCGTTATTTTATCGACAAAAACTCAATTAACTCGACTTGAAGGCAGAGTCTACTTTAGATTTTTCAATTTCAATGCGCGATCAGTTGCTGAACTCATACCCTGAAACCGGCCAGCGGGAAATGACACTTAGCTAGCCCTCGAAACCAAATCTCAGTCGATTAATATAAACACAATAAAGAATACAACCATACATTCGTATGATCTCAGTTAGGGACCGCTCATCATTTATCGCCTTATTTCATCTGATCCCCCATAAAGTATACAGCCTTTTAATGATGCCCCCTCACTGGTGGTAGACTTTTATTTATGATCCCCCCCCCCCAAAGACGCAGGTGACAACAACCTGTCGAAGAAGTGACATGGGGAAGGACATAGTTAATAGAACAAACTGGTTATGAAGCTCAACAAATTCCAAAAAGAGTGTACAAAACTGCTTTGTTTTACTGAACGAACCGTGACCCTGGACATTGTTTTGTTTAACGTGTGAGCCCAAATGTTTCTACTGGTCAGTTGCTCATATGCATTTCAATACCTTTTGTGTTTTGTGCAGGGTCAAGGCAAACGAACAAAAGAAATGGAGAACAAAAACATATAACAAAGGACTGACTGAGTTTCATAACCAGTTTGTTCTATTAACTATGGGAAGGATAAACACCAACGAAGAAAATAAAAACAGAAGGAAGGCAAAAAAAAATAAAGAAAAGATTAGAGCAGAGGGCAAATATGCTTCTGGAAAAGCTGGCCTCAAGAGAAGTAGCTGCAGATGTTTCCAATAGGCCACTTCGAAAAATACCATAATACTCTTTAAAGTACAGGTTTGGGTGGTGTTTGATGTAATACTAAGCCTGATTTTTCCAATTTCATTTGTTTTTAGCACGAACTGCACGTGCTGCTTCAACTTCTTGGCAATTTGCATGCAGTGCATATTTTGATACGAACTCACACGTGTAAAACTAATGACGTAATTCCTACATCCCCCAGGCTCGAGAACGCAAAAAAGCCTCGGCTATATGGGGTTAACCGTTAGTTTTTCACGGAGGGGTATATATTGAAAATGCACAAAAAAAATAACGGTAAAGGTCATGAAATGCAAGGATCTAAAATCTAATAGGCATGATTGTCTTTGATAATGATGTAATGTTCTTTATATCACGAGCATGGGACAATGAAAAAGAAATGAGTTCCAACAGGTATCGATGAACTTCCGCACCCAGAGAGAACTCGTGGCACTGTTAGGATCAGCAATAAATGTCGAAAGTTTCATGTGAGGTGCTAAATAAAGAAAGATGGTAAATGTCAAGCTCGGTAGAGGTACGGTAGAGTGAATAAAAAAGGGTCCAAAGACCACTGCGACTTACTTTCTTTACAAAATGATATCAAGAGGGGAGGGGGGGGGGGGGTTATCATCGAAGACGGGCGGGTACGAAAATGTCTGCTTTTATAATGCTTACATGATGTTTATGCGTTCGCAATAGGGAAGATATCAATGACGTCACCAATTGTTATTAATGTGCCAACCAGAGTCTTATTGGCTGCCGAAACAAAGGGTTCTTTTGTTCCAGTGGCTGGCACATTTGAATAACAAAAATAATGTTTGTAAACAGATATCATCCCTATAGGAAAACGCAACATTTAAAATATTGTTGATAGGTCTTCATTTGACTGTCGCCGGCCAATAGAAAACAGCGCTTTTGTAAACACCAAATAAGTCAATAAAAATACCTAACGTAGTTCAGTATTTTATTGCGAAAGTATACTGATTTATTAGACACGTTTGTCTAAAAAATTAACGTCTACGTCACACTCAAAATCAGGGTCCTCAAGATTAACAAAGTTCCTATCACAAGTCATGAAAGAAACAAATTGATAATCTCCGATATTGGCAGATCTTGGATCGGTGATTAGTGCTCCACTGTTATCTACTCGCGTGGCATGGCCCATCCCAGGTTTGTGAGACCACAATAAGTTCGTTCCGTTCGAGTCCAAGCGGTACCAGTGGAAATCTCCCTCGTATTCAACGCTCCCTAAAAGATAAGACGAACAGTATTTATTGTTTTGAGATTAAAGGATAATGTTTTGATCCCTGGATCACATTTTCATTGACAAATGTATACGACGCAGATGAGAAATGTACCATTTATTAAAAGTAATTTAAAAAGGAGTACTTAATTTGCTCCGTTCAAATATATGATATTTTGCAACAAATTAAAAATTCCAGATGAAAGTTATGGGTTGTCTTGGAGAGCCCAGTTTTGTCTTGGAAAGGTTGGGGTGTACCCTATTTAAGAGCCAATGTCTGAAATTTTCGAAAATCGGGCGTCACTCACAAAATTTCGGATTTCTTCATATTTTGCCCAAATAATCTCTATAGTGAAGTATTTACAAAAATAACATTAAAAATTGTAACGGCGTTTTATTTTTTTCGAAAACGGGCAAAGTTTGAAAAACGGCAAATTGGCGGCCTTTCAGTTGTGAAACTGGCGAAAAATTACACATTTTCATCTCGCTCGTACAGAAAAACGCGATGCCATACATAAATAAAATGTGGCCACAACATAAACACGCTCTTGTTCTTCACACTACTGTTATTTACTTTGGATTAGCAGTTGAAATAAGAATATTTCGGCCGTTAGAAGAAACATGATTTCTTCCATTTTAAAAATTAGCAAATTTGAACCAATTTCAACGCCGTGGAAACCCAATTGGTACGTTGAGTTTGAAAACAAAATTAAGACAGTCTTGAAGCACAACTTCTGCTGTTTACTGTGGTGAAATATTTCTGGCGGCACTTTAAAAGTGCCCCGTCGAGAGACCAAAATGTGAAGGGTAGTTTGACACTAGGAGAACTTGTGACACGAATCTGAGCGCCGACATTACGCACAAAATGTTTATCGCTAAAAATAGTTCCTGAGATAGAGCCTTTTTCAGAATCGTAAAGACTTCAGAAGAACTTCATCTATCCTTTGCTAACTTAAAATGATATCTTTTAAGCAGTTTGTTGGGATACGGAGTAGAGACACGAACATCATGTTGTGCGACCTTACAAATAACAGCGATCAACACTTACCCGCTTTTTCATCAGAAAATTAAACTGACCCGAACCTTGAATTGCGTTTATAATAAAGACAATCCTGAACTCCGATCCATTATATTGCTGAGATCATATTATAGCGTTATTTACTCCAAATTTGTTAAAACAACAGTCGGAAGTTTCAGTTCGGAAGTTTCCCACAATGTGTTGCAAAGAGATTGCCTGACGCGTAGCACGCTGGAATTTGTTGCGTGCTTATGGTATCGGTCACGGAAAGAACATTGCCGTGGAAAAGGTTTCAGGTCAGTGTCATTTAAGCCCCATTTACACGAGCAATTTTTCCTTGACAAGTTTACTTGCCAATTTTTATTGCTTGTGTAGATGATTAACAAGTTTTCCTTTACAATTTTCCGTTGTCAAGGAAAAGCTAGCATGCCAGCTTTTCCTTGACAAGGAAAAATTGTCCACTATTCTCCATCTACACGAGCAATTTTTCCTTGTCAAGGAAAACTTGTCAAGGAAAAATTGCTCGTGTAAATGGGACTTTATAAAGTGGGCTGGGGGTCCTTTAGTTGTAGAACTTGAGGCTCTAGTGGGGTCCGAGTGCATGCCTTCTATATTGATTTTTGACGTCGGGAGGCTCGAAAGTGCTTTTTACATCATTCAATACAAGATATTTTCGAAAACAAAAGTGAAATTCAAAGATATTTTTTTCTTTTTAGCCACTATTGCACCCGCTTTCCGTTAATAGTTCATCAGAAAATTTAACTAACCCGAACCTTGAATTGCGTTTATGATAAAGCCAATCATGCACTCCATTGTTGTAAATAAATTCCTGCACAGCAAAAGTAGAGAAAAAAATCGTTCACTGCGAGAGAAAGAAAAGTATGGAATAATCTAGAAAAAAATTCTTGCACAGCCTCAAGGCGGAAAACAAATCATGCATCACACAAGGCTTCTTCAATCTTCTTACAAGAGAAAATAAAACTGTAAAAGTGGTTAGCAATCTTGCATTACATTGGCCCTTCATATTCTAGCTTTACAAGGGCAACTATCCTCAAAATCTTCAAGGAGGGCCATCGATGGCGCTTTTTTCTTCACTGCCGGGCACGGGCACGACGCATTTCTTTTGTAACTACATCCGGGTCGATCTTCCTGTCTGTGGATTGACCAATAGTAAATTTAGCTTCCAGGTAGGCTTTCTGCTTTTCATTGAATTGGTAGCAAGGGCTGTTCCATTTCCTTTAGCGCCCAGCCCGCCTTGAGGCTTTGGCCTTTGTTTGAGCTGCTAACTGAGCTTGAAAGAAAGGAAGAAGTGCAACGCTTTCGCTGAGGAGGGTGGCGTACTGTTGTTTGGCCAGGTCCATTAGGGTGTGCCTCTCCGGTGACCTGGAGCAGGCTTCTAATGACAGATGGCGTTACAGGTCGGACGGCCGTTGAAACACTTTGATGCAGCCCCCGGGAGGTACTAGCCTGCGAGCAAGGCTCTCATTCTTAGGGGTTGGGAGGAAGGGGTTCGGGGGGCCTCCTCCCCTCCCAAACCGTGAACCCGGTCCCGACCCCGAGAGCTTGCTCGCAGGCTAGGGGGGGTACTCGGATATGTCTTGGCTGGGTATGTGCCGCCCGGGTCTTCAAATCAGACCCCGTTTTAGAAAGAATTTGCACTCAAAATGTTACCCCATTCTAAAAATAAGTCAATTTTTAACACTCTGATTCTAGAAAAATGATACAGAAAATGATATGCGATCTCGGATGGCAGAGCCTCGAAGCTCGCTGGGCTGTCAGCCGCCTATCCCTGATTGTCCACGGCCTTGTGGACGTTGAAAGTCAGATTCTGGTTAGGAGTACAAATGGGCGTGTAACTAGACAATCCCAAGGTCAACACCACTTCTGGAATATCCTGCCCAGTATTTAATTTAGATTTCGTAGAAATTGCGTAACTTTCAATAGCCCATTTTTTAAAAAAGTTATTTCTTTGTTTGTTCGACTTATACATCAAAATACGACAATTCTGCTTCCACACAAATCAGCAACATAATTGCTTTGATTTCAAACAGAAGATAAAGACGATAAAGTCACGATCTACAATTTCTTTATTCACCATCTTATGAAGCTTTCGTGCGTTCGAAATATTATACCTCGTTCTAGGAAATGTCTCTAAAATGGATACCCGTTCGTTCTAGACCAGGAGTCCCAAAATTACGACCCCGTTAGGCGGCACATACCCGTATAGGTATTTTTGGGAAGTACCCCCTCCCCCACCTCCCCGGGATGCAGCCTTCCTGTGGGTATGAAAATACATTGGATGTTGGACGTTCAGGACTGTTTTCCTTGTCATCGGACGTGGCTGTTGAGACTGTAACTTGCGGTGGAGATGTGACAGAAACAGCTTTAAACCCACCAGCCGAAAACAGAACTGACAGCCAGCTGTAGCTCACATATGTAATAGTATCACTATTCTCAGATACTTTTGCTTGCTTTTGAGACGTCAATATAAAGTCGTATTGACGTCTCAAAAACCTAGACAAAACTAATTTCGATTTTAAGGCGCGCGTTAATACTGCATTATATTGACGGCGTTGGAAGAAAATATATTCCGTACTGGGCTCCGTCCCCGGGGCTCCGCCGCTTCGCGACTCCGCCCAATACGGAATATATTTTCTCCCAACTAGCCGTCAATATAATGCAGTATTGCAATTGACACCTCAAAATCGAAATAAATTAGTTTATAAGAGTATTGAAAACATAACTTCGTAGCAGAATAAAGGCGGTGTGTTATCGCAAAAGAGCCGGCAAGGGGCGTAGTGAAAGGGTGACCCCCCCCCCCCCCCCCCCCCCCCCCCCGCCCCATAAATGACTTGTATATTTATCTACCAAATTTACCTGAAAGACGATTTGAACATTAATTAAAATTGTACCAAAACGAAGGAAACAGACTTTATACATTTATACATTTCCAAAAACGGACGTTACTCCTGTGACTTTTCCACGGCAATTATGTTCTTTCCTTGACCGATACCATAAGCACGCAGCAAATTCCAGTGTGCTACGCGTCACGCAATCTCTTTGCAACACATTGTGGGAAACTTCCGAACTGTCATATAGCGACTGTTGTTTTAACAAATTTGGAGTAAATAACGCTATGATATGATCTACAAGGCTTAGATATTCCAAACACAGCAATATAATGGATCGGAGTGCAGGATTGTCTTTATTATAAACGCAATTCAAGGTTCGGGTCAGTTTAAAGCGGGTAAGTGTTGATCGCTGTTATTTGTAAGGTCGCACAACATGATCGATGTTCGTGTCTCTACTCCGTATCCCAACAAACTGCTTAAAAGATATCATTTTAAGTTAGCAAAGGATAGATAAAGTTCTTCTGAAGTCTTTACGATTCTGAAAAAGGCTCTATCTCAAAGGAACTATTTTTAACGATAAACATTTGATGCGTAGTGGCGGCGCTCAGGTTCGTGTCACAAGTTCTCCTGGTGTCAAACTACCCTTCACATTTTGGTCTCTCGACGGGGCACTTTTAAAGTGCCGCCAGAAATATTTCACCACAGTAAACAACAGAAGTTGTGCTTCAAGACCGTCTTAATTTTGTTTTCAAACTCAACGTACCAATTGGGTTTCCACGGCGTTGAAATTGGTTCAAATTTGCTAATTTTTAAAATGGAAGAAATCATGTTTCTTCTAACGGCCGAAATATTCTTATTTCAACTGCTAATCCAAAGTAAATAACAGTAGTGTGAAGAACAAGAGCGTGTTTATGTTGTGGCCACATTTTATTTATGTATGGCATCGCGTTTTTCTGTACGAGCGAGATGAAAATGTGTAATTTTTCGCCAGTTCCACAACTGAAAGGCCGCCGATTTGCCGTTTTTTAAACTTTGCCCGTTTTCGAAAAAAATAAAACGCCGTTACAATTTTTTAAGTTATTTTTGAAAATACTTTACTATAGAGATTATTTGGGCAAAATATGAAGAAATCCGAAATTTTGTGAGTGACGCCCGATTTTCGAAAATTTCAGACATTGGCTCTTAAATAGGCCTTGTTTTGGTCTCCTGGGACAGGGTAGGGGCAACCCTCCCCCCACCCTTCGTAACTTCAAGAATATTAACCATATGGCTGTAAGATTTGAATGGTTCATAGAACGTCCAAACTGTCCAACTTAAGGTACGTCACGTTCCGTTTAACGTCATATGGGGTGTAAATTACGCCTTCATGCCGAATGGCCGTCATGCCAGATCCGCCATCTTGGATTTTTATTATGTTGTTTGTACTTGTCCAAATATCGTTGTGATGGAAACGTCACGTGTTATAAATCTAAGTTGGTAAACCAAAATGTCAGGCTTTATTAACCTTCCTCAACCACAAGTGCTACCAGGTGTCGATTATCTGGTGGGGGCCCAGGAACATCATCATTGGCAGTTGGTTGGGGAAACAGAACCTCTAAACCATCACGAACTGCAGCATTTTTCACAGATTGCTTGGTCATCGGCTCGTCCAAGTCCATGTTCCCAGGTATGGCAGTATTGTTTAGAAATTGTTCAGTCGCGTAGTTGTAACAGTTGTTACACATCATAACAAAATCATTCGCATTCCATTTGTCAAGGTCATCAAAAGAAGGTGCATAACGCCTATATTTTAGTGAGCCTCCTTCGGCTTTGACGGTGCCCTTAATGATCGCTTTCTCGACCTTTGCATGAGTGCCACTTTTAAGCAGGCTTTTTGGTATGGATTGGAGCAAAAACAGTTGCAGATCTGTTGTTTCACGACCAACAAACAATTGTGCATTTTTTCCTTCTTTCACCACGAATCCCTTGAAGCCAAGCCTAGCGGGTATATATTTTGTATGGTAAGCGAAACCTTGCGTTCTGGCCTTAACCAGCAGTTGTTTGATTTCAGAAGTGGCAGGAATCGACCATACTGGATCGCGACGACCAGAAAATATTACCAATTTTACTCTTAACCCTGAATAAAAAAAATAAAGTAAAAGTTAAAAACGGTATCCTCCACCTTCATACCTTTCCTTAAACGTAAACGAACGTAAACGTTAGCTTTGTCATATGAACTGCACGCCGGATAAAACGCGCCGCTAATAATTAACAGGTACAAAGCTTAAATTTTAACACAAAAAATGTAACCAATAAATTTGTCAGATACACCTAATTGTCATAACTTTGTCATATCAAAAACAGAAAAACAAATCAACGATATATATTTTCTCAATTTCCATATTTTAATATAATTTTTTTGGCCCAAGGCTTTGCATCCAGGAGCGCTTCTGTTAACTTATTTCGAGTTATTAGTGTACTATTCAACCTTCTTGCTAAGCATGTAATTGTTTGTACGTGTGCGTATTATTTATACTATTTTAAACAACTTCATGTATTGTTACAGTTATTAAAAAAAAGCAACGGAGTATTGTAAGTAACATTATTGTAAAGTAACTAGTGTAAGTACGATGGTGTAAGTAGTTTAATTTTTTTTATTGTATGAAAAGTATATAATTAACATTTTGTTGTAAACCTGTGAATAAAATTAAAAAAAAACAGAACAATAACAGCAATAATAAAAACAAACAAATATGAATTAATTAACCATTCGATGTGATTTGAAATTCGTTAGATGAATCAGCCTCGAATTGCATCAAAAGGATACCAAGAAACTGATGCAAATGGTTTCTCTTGATAACATGATTAATACATGTATACAACTAAAACGCGCGTGTTGTGAATGTTGCAAGGTACGATGATTATATGCTAATTAATTGCCATTTGGTTCCTTGCTTTTTGATATGACAACGTTGTTACAATTAGGTGTATCTTATTTATGGAAAATTATCTGACATCGAATGCTGTTTTCCCACACAAACAGTGTTTTTCGTGACCTGTTTGCACCATTTTCCAAATAACGGATTTTACTCCTAAAAGGACTATGGTGGTCGAGTCATTTTAGTTGTGGAATACGTGCACATAGTAGTCGACAACTTTCTATCTAGTCTGTCAAGACCCTAAGTGTTTCACTTCGTCACTATTGCGGCTCCACAGTTTCATTCTTCGCGAAGCGAAGGCCGAAGGCCCGAGCGTAGCGAGGTCAATAAATTTGTCGTGCCTCGGGAGTTAAGCCGCGCGAATTCGAGCGAAAAATATATTTATATATATACTTGATGTTGTCCTGCAGTTGCCTGGCAACAATGTGGTACTACTTCATGTAAGCCTATATATGAGCATGGTAAACAAAGATGGCGGACGGTAAACGGTACGCGAACCATCGAAAGGACCTTTTACCAACGTTTTTGGTTGCAAAGAAGACGAAGTGGAATGGCGAAAAGCCTCATACGCAAATCGAGAGTTTCGACTCGCGGTGCACCCTCCCCCCGAGCGAGCTTCACGAGGTTCTGCGAGACGCGTATTTCTTGTTAAAAAATAAGGACTATGAAGCTGCTCGAGTTCC
The DNA here is from genome assembly GCA_024195265.1 of Dendrophyllia cribrosa. Taxonomy (NCBI): domain Eukaryota; kingdom Metazoa; phylum Cnidaria; class Anthozoa; order Scleractinia; family Dendrophylliidae; genus Dendrophyllia; species Dendrophyllia cribrosa. Next base: position 2,673,261 of record JAJLRJ010000004.1, read on the forward strand.
CTATTTTACGACACTCTCCACTCTGAAACGTTGCGGCCAAATGAAATGCTATTATCAGTTATTTTACAAATGTGTGAATGAATAGACGATATTGCTAAGTTGATTCTTTTCAAGATAAATACGTTATCTTAAGCATTTAAAGTGTTTCTATTCCTATGTTTGCGTTTGTTTGTTTTTGTTTTTTTGAAGAAAAAATAAGAAATAAAATAATATAAATTTATGCAAGATTGTTTTTACCAAGAAAATGATCTTATAATTATCGTTTGTTGCGAGGACTTTCCGCCGGGTACTTTGTTTTTTCTTCCTTCGACAACAGAAGCTATCTATTAAACAGACGCTATATGTGAATGCTTTGGAAAATACAGCCAAACAAACAACTCGTATCAGGGATCACCACTGTCAGTAGAAGACCACAGTACTTCAATCAGACGATGTTCGTACTACGCCGGTCCTCGAAGCATTTCTTGTCTTATTAAGATGGAGGGAAATTAGTGCGCGAGACCGGAATTAACATTGTATATTTTTAAACGATTATATGTTCTTTCCTCCTCCTCCCTCCTTTCTCTTCCTTCCTCGTGGAAAATAGTTAAAATATACATTTTAATGAGTATGACTTCCAATTCTCATCAAAAGATCCACGATAAAAGTACTATTTAAAAAAAAAAAACAGTTAAATCGTCTTCTGCGAGAACTCTTTCCACCCAAGCCTGCACGAGCCGGGAAATCAAGCATGTTGTAAAAATTACTCCCAGAATACTTTGCGATCGTTACTTGGCCACGCTATCGCAAACATGGTCTTCTTTTTACTTAACTTCCGTAATATTTGGAGTGAAATATTTATTTAAAAAAAAACTTTATTGACTTTTATAACATTTCCAGGTAGTTTGCATGTAAATTTAATTTATAAAATAACTGAGATACTACGCGCGTTCTGATTGGTCAAAAACCTATTGACTATTGTGCCGGTAAACTCATAGAAAACCGCGCAAGAGAAACTGTGAAGTAAACAAAGTTCAATTTTCCGTTACCGCATCACCACACGCGTGAGGAAAAAGAATTTCACAACTCGAGCCGGTTTAGTGTCTTATTGCATATTGTGGTCTGTTAGAAGATGAGAACAGAAGATATGTTTCTTGCAAACAATAAGTTGCTGCTCAAACCTACAAAATAAAAATAAAATTTCCCACGCACGCAAGCAAACAATGGCTTATCGAAAAAAGAACACTAAGCTTATTTTAAAACTGATATCAACAACAGGAATATATTTTCATTTAACATTGGCTTGAAAAGGCTCACATGCAGCGATTAATGACAATCAAAACAACCTCGATATGTACTTTGTGAAGTTCACTGAGCTGAAGGTTTAGTGAACAGTTCAAAAATTATGGATCCCAAAGAGCAAACAATGGCTTTCAAACTGAGGAAATTTTGGATTGAAATTCAACCGAAGTTTATAAATGTGCCTACAAATCCTAAGACAACTTCTAAATGAGACGGATTTGCACAGTGGAATTAAAAAGTAAGGCTTATAGCTTTGTTGTTTAGGATAATTATTTTAAGCCGATTCCATTTATAAGCTTACGTCGCTTTATCGTGTTTTGTTTTTGAGATTTTTCTATGGAATACTTTTGTACCGGATGCAGTTTAAATTCTGATTATGTGTCCAAGCAAGGATGATCAATTAGCAAGAAGAAAATGAAACTGACAAAAATTATAGGTTTATGGTTAAACAAATTATTTGCATGAAATGATGAAACAATTCAGTCTGTTCCTTCAAACCAATCAAACTCTCAGAACGTGTAGGCTTAAAAACGAGCTTAGTTTTCATTCAGCACTTAAAATGTAGAGAAGTACGGGCTTCACTGTACACTTCAAAGTAAGTACTAGATAAAGTCGAAAACAGTTTCAGAAGCTGAGTTTCTGGAACTAACCTTTATTCCAATTGAAAACTTCTTGACAAGAAGGCAATCTTTGAATCCAAAATACGCCATAAATAAAAATTGTAGGTTTCCAAACTTTCCTCGCACATTCATGTTTGCGGCGGCAGATCAGTCCGGACACAATTCAGTCTGGATTTCCCATTCAAAGAACTTTTGAATCATTGAATATATTTTCTTCTTTCAGCTGATAAATTTCAACTGATGAATTTCAAAGCGCTAAAACTTTTCATCACTTTCGTTGAACCCGTGAATTTGTCAGTGCAGCTTTGTCAGTGGCATCGAGTAAAGTTCATTTATTCTTTCAGCCGTTTTGATTGGTTTTTCGCGTCATCCGATGAATGTTATGAGAATAAGCTACTTGATCGGCACAAAACTACAACAAAGTTCTCTCTTTCAAAACGCTTTTCATAGTTATTTCATAAAAGCAATAGAACACATTTTCTATGAGTTTACCGGCGTTATAAACCCACTTGGGATGTTGGGAAAACACTCGAAAAGCTTGTAAATCACTCGCCTGCGGCTCGTGATTTACAAGCTTTTCTCGTGTTCTCCCAACATCCCGCGTGGGTTTATAACGCCGGTAAACTCATAGAAAATGTGTTCTATTGCTTAATTAACCGTTCAAGAACGAGACTGAAAACGTAGATAAACTAAACAACATTTAAGCATGAGAAAGATGTAATTTGATGTTCATCTTGTCACAAGCGTGGGACAACGAAAAAAACTGAGTCCCCGACAGGATTCGAACCTATGACCTTCCGCACACCGGAAGTGACCACTGAGCTATGAGAGACCCGTGGTGAACTTGGTTCATATATGACGTGCGTCCTGCATACTGCTAGGATTAATTAGCAATATCGGAAACGTCATGTGTGGTGATAAATAAAGAATGTAGTGAATTATGTTTGGTAAAGAAATGAGAAAGATGTATCATTAAAAGGATTTTTTTAACGCTTATTGAGTCCGTGTAACTGGCTTTTTATACGTTTAAATACGACTCGTGCAGCGTCAGGGACGCATGATTACAAAAGAAATAAGCCCTCATTCATAGTAAAAATATGACTCGACAAAGAAAAGCAACAAACCAGAACTTCTACTCCGTCCATCAATGAAGCAGAATTGCAGAAAGGCGACAACCACTGTTGGGAAGACCAGCATTTTTAGAAATTCCTATAGTAAAAACATGTAAAGAAAGCATTTACTAAAATACAAAGCATCTAAAGTCATCTAAAGTGACAAATATCTGAAATTGGATCAAATTTAATAAAACAATTTGATTCATTCAACTTCTTAATTTTACAGGTGACATTTTCTGCCACTTACTATGAGCAATTTAAGAAAATATTGACACATATTTCAAAAAAGGATAACTTTTTAACGATTGTCTGCGTACAATTTAGCAGTTCGATTTCAATGCTGTATATCAATGTTCTAGGATACAATTTTCAGTCACTTTCGTCACTTCTGAATTTTGACAATTATTACCACAATTTTGGTTAAAAGCGCTGATCTTATTAATGTTAGCTATCTTTTTTATTGTATTATGCTTTTATTGAATCCTCTAACTTTAGCAAGAAATTTTAGGACCATCAATGTCATCAACTATTTCATCTGTTTTTCAAGAGAGGACTAAACTAAACAACTAAGGGAAATCAGTTTAACAATGGGTAACAGTTCAACAAATTAGAGGGCCGTTTATACGGCAGAATTAGAAGAGCGAATCGAGAGAGAAGTCACATAAATGCGCTTGACGCCGACTCCTTGGATTGTGTCGGCTTCAGTTTTGATCGGCTATTATTCGCCAACGCAATCGCCAAACTCGGTGTGGCTGAAACTCGCCGCATCTTAGTCTCACGTCATTATTCTTTAATTTCACAAAGCAAATGTATGCGATGTGTTTCGCGTTCAGAGATGAATACTTTACATTGTAAAATTTGTGTTGCGAGCTGCTTATTTTAGGGGTTTCGATTCAATGTAAAAAGAGTTATAACCGTTAAAAGAATAAAGGTTTTGTATGAAAAGATCGCGTAGCAGTAAAAACAGTTGTATGGTTTAATACAAGGAACTTATCAAACTTACAGTTCTTGCTGCAGTCATTCCAACGTTGAAGATCGCTTTGGAGTAAACATTTTCGACTGCTTAACTAGCTTTGAGGCAAGTTTTACGCCATAAATTATTAACGTTGACACTCCGTGACCTAACAGAAAAGTGGCATTCATTCTTTCAGGTGACCACTTCATCATGACCGGTTCCTGATTTTATTTACCAGTGTTATTTTGCACAATAAAGACGACAATGATAAATTTAAAAAAATGGTTAATGGACCGGGCTTAAAATTTTACCATCTGAAGCCATTCACAAAAGCAATAAGAATGCTATGATCTGTGCCAAAAGAATGGCAGTTTAAACAATGGTACTGGTGGCATATATTTAATATGTAAACGCCCTTCTAATTCGTTCAACTGGTACCCATTGTTAAACTGAATTCCCTCTGTTGTTTAGTCTTCCCTCGAAGTTTAGGACTTATGTTAAATCAAAGCAAATAACAGAAATAGTCGATAACATTGAGGGTCCTAAACATCCCCGCTAATGTTAGAAGCTATAATGAGAGTACACAATTTTTGGGGGGGGAAATTAAAGTTTAGCGCTTTTAACCATCTGATAATAATTGTCGAAATTAAGAGACGATAGTTACGGCAAATTGCACATTATAACATTTATCTACTGTTTTGAAAATGAAATGCTTATCAGTTTTATAGCATAATATAGTTATTCTTAATTTTTTTTTTTTAAATAAGTGTCAACATTTTCTAAAGTGACACAAAATGTTACCTGTAAAATTTAAAAGTTCAATGAATCAAATTATTTTTTTTAATGTGAGTCACTTTCAGATATGTGTCACTTTAGATGTCTTGAAATGAGTTCTATTGTAGTTAATAATTGCTTTACATTATTTTTACTACAGGAATTTCTGAACATGCTGGCCTTTTTAACAGTCATAGTCGCCATCATATGAATATGAATAAATACAAATCATATGTATGTGAACTGCGAATCGGCGCTAAATCAAAGGCTCCTAAGAGCCAACCCGTGAATAAGAAATGCTAACGCGTAACGCAATATTGCGGTAAGCTTAATATGTTTTCACACAGACACGGTTCGATATATTTTTAAAAAAAAATAAAAGTAAGGTTTTTGACGAATGAAAAAAAACAGTACATCACTTTCATAATGCCCAGTCCGAAGAAAGAAAAAAAAGGCGGAAAAAAAAGGAAAGTCCTGAACGTGACTTGAAATTGCGCCTCCCGACTGTCACTCCCGGCACAAAGCCAAAACCTCAAATCACTAACTACACTATTGTGAAACACATACTCATTTAAGACTAAATTTTATTACCGCGTCAAAACGCGTGTCTCGGTTGAAAAATTCTTTTAGATCAATTTTAATGTTGCATTAGAGACTCCAAATGCGAAACATCTTAAGCTTATTGTTGTTTATATTCGTTTACAACAAATTAGTTATTTTATCGCGGATTCACGTTGTTTTTGTTACGAAACGCATTCGTAACAAAGCATTAAGTCACTAAGTTTACAGCTGATGGAAGGAGCGAGTGAGTGAGTGAGTGAGTGAATTAGCCACCGTTACCGTTAACCCGTTCATTACGCTTGCGCGTATTCACGGGTTAATAAGGGCCAACGCCCTTTAATAAAAGGGAATCTGAAGGCAAATAATTCCCTTTCTTCGGCCACCGAAGAAGATAGTCAGCCAGTTATTGCTTGTGTGGTCTGAGTTACTGACGCCATTCACAAGAGCGGGAAAAATTGTAGTTTTAATCAGACGCCAAAAGAAGGGCGGTATAAACAATAAATCTGGTGGCATTTATAACCATTTGCGCTTTCAATAAGAGAAAACCGAACACTGGATTTTAAAACCCTCGTATCGAACACTCAAAAACAAAATAACAAACAGCAATTCATTGATCGAGAAAAAAATAGAAGTTAAAAAAAGAATAAAAAAAAAATAGTAGATGGGCAAACACATCATGATCCTGCAGCACTAAGAGTGTAGCGTGACAAAATTTCGACCTCAACAAGTCATAGAACTTTTGGCGCGCTTACTCATATTAAAACAACTAACAAGACGAACCCAATAACAATCTTAACCCTTAGACCTGATTTTAATACTCGTAGAGTTCTTGCTTCAAAAAAAGGATAACTTTTTAACGATTTTCTGCCGTACAATTTAGCATTTCAATTTCAATACTGTATATCAATGTTCTAGGGTACAATTTTCAGTAACCAGTCTCGTCACTTAATTTCGACAAACTCGCCGCATCTCACTTCATTATTCTTTCACAAAGCAAATGTCGGGAAAGCACCAGAGTAAGCGATGTGCTACGCGTTCAGAGATGACAACTTTGCATTGTAAAATTTGTGTTACAAGCTGCTTATTTTAGGAGTTTTCGATTCAATGTAAACAAGATTATAACCGTCGAAAGAAGAAAGGTTTTGTACGAAAAGGTCGCGTAGCAGTAAAAACAGTGGTATGGTTACAAGGAATTAAGGTCAAACTTACAGTTCTTGCTGCAGTTATTCCAACGTTGAAGATCGCTTTGGAATAAACATTTTCGATTACTTGACTAGCTTTGAGGCAAGTTTTGCGCCATTAATCATTGACAATGAATAACACTGCGTGACTAACACTGCGTGACCTAACAGAAAAGCATTCACTCTTTCAATTCAGGTGACCACTTCATCATGACCGGTTCCTGATTTTATTGACCAGTGTTATTTTGATAGAATATAAACAATAATGATAACTAAAAAAATGGTCAATGGACCGGGCTTAAAATTTACCATCTGAAGCAATTTACAAACGCGGTAACAATGCTTTGATCGATGCCAAAAGAAGGGCAGTTTAAACAATAGATCTGGTGGCATACATTTAATATGTAAACGGCCCTCTTATTCGTTGAACTGGTACCATTGTTAAACTGAATTCCCTCTGTTGTTTAGTCTTCCCTCGAAGTTTAGAACTTATATTAAGTGGGGAAATAACAGAAATAGTTGATAACATTGACGGTTCTAAAATTCCCAACTTAAGTTAGACATCTTTGCGCCTATAATGAAAGAACAAACACTCATCAAAATAAACCTATTTGTATCTTTAGATCATCATAGAATCGAATTGCCTGTAAATTGATATTTTTAGATTATTGTAACCCAGTTCCTGTTCACAAATGTTTGCATGTAATTTTAAATTTTTCGTTTGTAACAACATTGTAATTCATTAATTTACGATGATGTTGAAATTGCTGACTGGTGGAGCACATGGCGAACCCTAAGACGGGTTTCACATTACAGTATGTTGCCCAGTTTCCGGCCACTTTAGTTTGTAATCGCTATAACTTCTTGTTTTTGTGCGGAAAATTTCTCAATTTCCTTTCAAAGACAGTTCATGTACTTACCTTTAAAATGTTCAATGATTGGCGGCTTTCCCCAAGTATTAAAGAAATTATACCATTTTTCGCAAAACTAGTAAGTTGCCCAGTTTCCGGCCAGCTAGCCCAGTTTCCGGCCATCGACTTAAAATAAATTTTCCTTGAAACCTCTCGAAGTAAACCGACTTTTAAGCCCCTTGATAATAGTGGTCGCCTAGTTATAAATATCAGGCAAGTTTCAATATTAAGCTTTGTCATCTACCGTTTTACACAGTATTCAAAATATGTATGACCTCAGTGACCCGGAAGCGTGTCTTCCGCGGTATGTTGACAGACTACTTAAACAAATACATATGACTTACGTACTTTTAGTCACGCTATACATGCATTAGCTGTTGTTAATTCGTAATCTTTGTTACACTTACACATGTATCTTTAATTTCTCGACCAGTAAATTTTAAAATTCGGTTCTTTCACTAAAAAAGAAATAGGTTTTGAGTAATGTGTCTTTTAGTGGCCAGAAACTGGTACACTAGGTCGAAATCTTCGCTGAGAGTTTGACTGCTAAAATTTCAGGAACAGCCTTATTCTAGCTGATGATGATAGATTCCCTAATCACTTTCATCTTTAATCTAACATTTGTCCAAAAATTATGAAGCTCCTTGAGATATTTCCTGTGAAACGAACTATTTGATAATCTACGGTAGTTTTGATGTGCAGTGAAACGAACCAAAATTAATCGCTAAACGTTTAATCACCTGGACAAAACCTGTCCTTCCTCGGCCGTTTCTTGTTCAAAACGAGCGCCAAAACCACCAATGTATAGCGGAAATGTTCGTCTTTCTTTCGGAATGCTTCGGTGGACAAAAATTTAAAACTCCGACGAACATAACGGACATAAGTTTTTTTTGGCCGGAAACTGGTACTGGCCGGAAACTGGGCAACACACTGTACTCAAACAGTGGCCAAGACGGCATTTGAGGTTGCGTAACTCTGCAGTCAAGCGTGTTTGGAGGAATATAAAGCTAAGTGCTAATTTTTAAACTTGATTTCGTCCGGAATTGAAGCAAGTAGATCTTCGAAGCATTTGTTTACAGCTAAACTCCTTTAACCCATTGACGGCCGTGCCGGCCAAAACCGGCCGTGATTTGGCAATAACACACATTGAAAATATTTAAAATAGAAAGAGAAAGCTTAAAAGAATACTCAGAAAAAGAAGAGCTTTAAGCGATGAAATCATGCTTCGAGGAACTTCATGACCCGCGAAGAAGCGGAGTTTTAAAGAATTTCCATGCAGCCTAGTTACTTAACGGGAATTTATGTTGATATCAATTTGTGATTGACTTTTTTTTTGTTTTCTCGTTAGTTTTGGGTTAGGTTTAGGGTTAAGGTTAGGGTTAGGGTTCGAGGGTTAGGGTTCAAGGGTTAGGGTTCGAGGGTTAGGGTTAGCGTTTAGGGTTATCGTTAGGGTTGAGTAGCAAACCTCGAAAAAATGCAGGGAAAAACGATTTTGCAAACGGTTTTTTCCGCTAAATACAAAAAAAGTGTTTACTGTAGTTGACGTGACCTCGACCGTGTAGCCACGCGAAAAACAAAGCCTCGCTTTGGTTTGAAAATTACTAAGATCCTGGATGTTGCGCGACGTCATACGCGCATGTTTTGCGACGTTATTCGCGACCGCGAGCTATCCCTGCGCGACGTATGGACGGACGCGCCCGCGAAACATTCCGCTAGTCTGATGACCATGAAAAATGACGAGCATGGTTCTATGTCTGTTACTATGGGGCGCCATACTGGACATTATTGCAAACCTTTCTTATATGTGCTAAACTACAGTTTGATATTTTCATTGTCATATAAACATGCTAAACTCCAAATAAATATGGTGTAACTACTAATATTTCATATGGTCATTGTCATATAATCATGCCAAACTTCAACTAAATAGCCCTTAATAAATATTAGTACAGACTATTTCCCTCCCCTAAATTTGCAGTGTTTGCTGAATAAAATAAGCATGCTAAACTTTTCATTTCGTATGGTATGATGCACCGCGCGCTTTAAGCAATACCGTCACCAGATTCCTCTCGGCCAAAACCAGGCCGCCATTTTGAAGCTCGTCTGCTTTCAATCAGGTTGCAATGGTGGAAAGAAGCGAAGATTTTCGTTCTGCATTATCAAATATCGCTCGCCAGGCAAGGTCACTATTGGACAATTTTAATGATGGTAATGTGCAGCCTATTGAGCAGCGAATGTTGAGTCAGAGGCGTCATGAATCGGGAGTGCTGTCGACGCGAACGCCATCATCATCAAGTCAGACTGGGAGTAATGTAAACAACACAAATCCAAACAGCACAAGTTCAAGAAATGTGGAAAGCACATCGGTCACCGCTCAGTTAAGGAACTTATTCCCGACTATTGGTAAGAGATCATTTGGTGGCAAGTCGTCTGACAGCAAATCTAGTAAAGGTAAAAGGCCTCCCCCCAAGAAAGCAAAGAGAGATATAGTGCATAAAGATGTCGTTCTTCTTCCTTCTCCTGACACGAAGTCAGTTCCTACGCACCAGACACGATGTCGGTTAGAAAACAACGGATTTGTTGTTCATGCATTTCCAGTGGATAAGTCTCTGCAGGAAGAAGATCTGAGAGCTCAAATTAGAGAGTCATTCCCAGCTCTTAAAGAAACAGACTTTGAGTTTGTAAAGTCGTGCTATGGTCAAATAATCACACCAAAGTTAGCCACAGGTGTGTATTTCTCACCTTTGCGTGTTCTTAGCCTTGCTGGGCAAGGGAGCATATACATTCGACCAGAACATGATATCTCTGCCATCCTTGCTACTAGCGACAGCGACAGTCCTCCCCAGAGTCCAGACCTAGTTCAAGTGAAAAGTGCTGACGAGGAAGCATCCAGTGGTCTTTCAAATGCTCCATACCTTTCAGTTGCTGGCCCATCCAGTAGTGCAGCAACATCCAGCAGTGCAACAGATCAGGAAGAGCTAGACCAATTAAGAGAGATGTTTCCTGATAAAACCAGCAGCATTCTACAGCATGCCCTTACCTGCCATGGGAGTGTCAGTCAAGCTGCTCTTTCCCTCTCCCAAAATCTTCCTGATGAAATTGATGCAGATGAGGATGTTGACGAGAGCCTTTTAAAACCTGCTTTTCTGCCAGCTAAAGCTGATTCATTGGAGGCAGTGTTGAATGAGCTTCAGAAAGGTTTGAGTACACAGAAAGAAAAGCTCAGAGTTGATGAAGAAGATATCTTTAGTGATGCCATGGCGTACTATAAAGATCCCAGCTTTGATCCTAGCAAGCGCTTACGAGTCGTTTACACAGGACAGCTTGCTGTGGACACAGGAGGAGTAACCAGACACTTTTTTAGCCAACTTCTCCAAGCCATATCTAACATGTTCTTTCATGGTAGTAATTACAAAAGTCCTGTTTACAATGCTGATATCATTGCTTCTGGTATGATGAAATACATTGGGACAATCATAGTATACAGTATTTTACAAGACGGGCCAGGTTTTCCAGTCTTTAGTCCTTCAGTGTATCGGTACATAGCAACAGGTGATGTTGACACAGCAATGGTGATGCTAAATTATGGAGACTGTTCTGCGTCTGTGAAAGATTTCATTGACAAGGTACACTTAAATAAATACACTTAAGTAATACACATAAATGTACATTTGTTCCAACATGCCTACTGTTTTTAGTTCACTGTACATGATCAACAACTAAATTAAGGCAAATAAAGAAATGCTTTTTATACGACTGTGTACTCAGCCATATCAAATTGACTCTCCTGCATTAACGACTTCTGATCCAACTACAGACGTCTCAACAGCTTCTGGCTACTTGCATAAATAGAATGTATGCATTTGACTTCCTAGCAGCCATATTAGTTTACCCTAATGATTTACAAGATAATATTAATTAACTTCTTTTGTTAGCTACACCAGCCTGGCTGCCATGGCCTTTGTCTTTTAAGTCCCACAGGACTGAGTGCATAGATGTTTGTTCAACAGATACATATCCTTTACAGAAATATAAGGATTGACCACATAGTTTTTATTAAATAACAGGTTGCACAGGCTGAAGATGTGTCTACACTTGATCAAGCAGAATGTGCAAGTTTCTTGTCTGAGTGTGGCCTGGCAGTAGTTTTAACTGTAAGTCTCAAAAACTAATATTATCTTCAGTGATTTCTTTTATTAATAAACCACTTTGTGACAGACCTGTAAAAATATCATTCAAATCATATTTTCTGTTTGTAGAATGACAACAAAATGAGGGTTATCCAAGGGATGATAATTCATGATGTCATAAGCCGACCCAAGATTGTTTTGGATCAGCTGGGAGAGGGATTGGCTGTACTTGGTTTTCGTGCCAAAATGAGAGATTACCCTGAGATGTTTGAGGAGCTTTTTGTGCCTAGCAATGAGAGTAGGTTAAGTGCAACTCAGCTGGTTGATGTACTACAGTTTCCAACCGAGATGAGTGAAGATGACAGAACTGTAGAGAATTACCTTAAACAGTTCCTGCATAAGGCAGAAATTGAAATGTTGGAAAATTTTGTCTTTTTTGTCACCGGGTCCACCTCTCTGCCCACATTTGGGCTAGGTAAAATCAAGGTTAAATTTGACAACACTCCTTCCATTTTTGCTTCAACGTGTTTGCTTTTGTTAACTCTTCCAAATCACTTTGAAAGTGAAGAAAGTTTCAGTTTATTGCTGGAATCAGTTATTGCTTCTGCAAGGAAATCCTTTAACTGTGTGTGATAAGTATTAACAGCTAATAGTGCTCTTAACAACCAAGGATTTCTCAAGTCATAATGTTGATAATTTCTGATCCATGATGTTGTTGTTTAAGGGTGTATTTCCTCACTCGTTTAGAGACATATACTGATACTTGGCAATATTATTGTCGTTGTTACATTTTATGCTTTTGAAGAGGTATTTCGAGCATATTTCGTTATTGGTACAATATCATTGTTATTGTTCATGCCCATGGCATATGTCAAAACCTATTCTTTGAAAGTTATTTTTACTTGATGTGTGACATGGACTATCCAATGGGAACTCAGAAACTAACTCATCTTTGAGGGCTTTTTGTTTGAAAGCTAACTATCCTGCAATTCTGATTCAATAGTCCATCTCCACACTTTTGCACTGACAAGTTATGATATCGTTACTGTTCATGTTCATAAAGGGGAGTACCTTTATCCCCATGTTATTTCTCATTGTAGTGTTTTGCATGAAACAAACATTTTTTTTGTAATTGGCCAAAATGGCTTGGAACGCGTAAAATGCAATGTACATGTAAAGTACATTTATTAAACATTGTTCTTTCCTTTCCCATACTATGTCTCCAATTGTGTTTGAAACAAGTATCGGTCATTATATAAACTAAGATTGTTTACCTCGTAATTTACATACATGTACATCATGTATATGTAAGAGAAACTCTTGGGAATGAATGAGTGCTTAAGAAAACACATAACTTTGGATAATTTCTAAAGCAGCAGTTGGATATCTGGGAAAGTTTGGATTATTCCTTTTTTTTTTTTTTTTGCTTTTTTAGCTGGTTTGCCTGAAAGAATTGCAAAGAAAGGCACAGAAACATAATTTATTTTTACAGTTGCTGTCCCTCAGTACAATTCAAAACATGGACCTAAATGTCCTTCTTTCATTTAAAAATGATTGTCTCAAAGTTTATTTGTTGACAGTTTTCTTGTGATAACATTACAACCTGTTTTGCTGCTTGATGCGAAAATCAACAATATCAACCACTGTTCAACAATGCAAAACTAAAGAAATCAGAGCAAAACAAATGACCATCAATTTCACTATTACGTGACCTTTAAAATCATAACTCAACTGAGTGGTTTGAAAGATTTCTGTCAATCACAAATGTCATACCTTATATGGAAGTGTTTGATTTTAACATGAGAAAAATTCAAAAATGATCAGCTACTAAGAAGGTGAAATAGTTCCAAACTATTCTTTTAATTTACGCTGGCGAGTGGTTTATTTGCTAGTGAAAGCATTCAGATTCAAGAATGTTAATACATTCATGTGGGGCAGACAAACATAGCAACATAAATCTTTTGCGAACTGCTCAGAGGAGTTTTGATTTAAAAGGGTGTGTAACATTGAAATGGGTGTGCACCTAAATTAATAAATCTTACAAGGAAACATTAAATTTCAGTGTTGTGACATATGCAAGTTGTTTCCTTAACTGAACTCACATGCTACACATTGGACACCACAAAGGAGAAGCCATATTCCTTGTTGTAAAATGAGTGGCAGACACTGCACTAAACGAGTTGTTACCAGCATGATAGGGTTACATAGAAATGCATTTCTACCTTGAAAGTTAATTTCTGCAAACCTAAAAGAATGGTAAGCTCTTGACACTCAGCCCCCTAAAACGGCCAGTTGCTTGATCCCCAGGTCCTCCCCCTTCCCCACCCTCCAAACCCAAACTCAAATCATTTCATGAACAACCCCCACAAGCGCAACATATGGGGATTCTTTCACTCCTTGTTAGGTTTGTCGGTACTAGGGAATGAAGGTATTCCAGCTGATCTTCACTTAAAGGTATGTTACTGTTGGGAACAACTACCCCTTGATACTCTTCTGGGACAGAAATGGCATCCTCTTCATCTACCCCATACCAAAATAATTCTCGGCTCTGTTAAAATAACATCCAGAGGCGAGTTCCTGACATTTGCAGTTCTTAGAATACCCTCAGTCCAAAGCTGAAGAGGAGATGAACCACCTTCTGTGCTGAGGCCATGGTAATTCCATTGCCTGGTAAATTCATCCAGAGATTTCTTAATTTCCTGTGAAAATACAAGGTGAAGTGACAGTAAATGGACTTCATTAATAGGATCTAATAGGCCAGATGTTTCCATCATGTTGAACTCATCTATATAGTTTCCCCTGCTATGCAATGCACCTATCATCCGGGTTTGACCAATCCCAGGGGTAACACACATTATTTCTTGCATGGTTTCTCTTAGTTCTCCATTTCCAATTGAAGACCAGTTAACCTCTTCCTCATCCTCAATTTGAAACTCTTGCCGTCTTCTGGTTAGGGTTTTTGTGGAAATTCCGCGAGAAGTTCCGCTATTCTGACCCAAGGAAAGTGCAACTCTCGAAGAAATTGTATTTGCCTTTTGGAAACTTCAAATTTTGGTTGACCTCTCATACCTGTGTAGTTCCTTTCGCATTGGTGGGTTGGTACATTCAATGTGTTTTCACTTAAATCATCTGCCATATTCTCAAAATATACTCGGAGTCTTGTCAAGTATAAGGAAAGCTCATCCATATTGCTATGAAAGTTTTCCATTTCCAAATCACGATCCGAACTGGTGAGTTCGGCAGCTCTCTCTTTCAAAATAAAAACAGTTTCTCCGGCCTCTGACAATCTTTCATGTAACATTTCTATTCCGTCTATGTTTTCAATTGATGGAAATGCAGAAATGTATTGTTCCGCTTCTGCAAGAAGTGCTTTTGTCCGTTGAAAAAACGATGTAAGTCGATTCTCCGATCCCGCTATACCACCCAGGGCCGCCATTTTGCTTTACCGCCATTGGCCGCGAGAGGCCTGGTTACGAAATCAGAATTTAAAGCGCGCGGTGCATCATACCATACGAAATGAAAAGTTTAGCATGCTTATTTTATTCAGCAAACACTGCAAATTTAGGGGAGGGAAATAGTCTGTACTAATATTTATTGAGGGCTATTTAGTTGAAGTTTGGCATGATTATATGACAATGACCATATGAAATATTAGTAGTTACACCATATTTATTTGGAGTTTAGCATGTTTATATGACAATGAAAATATCAAACTGTAGTTTAGCACATATAAGAAAGGTTTGCAATAATGTCCAGTATGGCGCCCCATATGTTTCTATGAGAATGGAGCTCGGCTAAAAAGCATTTCTAAAATAAGACAGTCAAACTTGCCTTTTTAAAAAATCTTAAAGGTCGGCACACACGAGGGGACCAGTCCCAGGGACCGGTCGCAGGGACTGGTCCCCTGTCGGAGTTTACACGATGGGACGAGTCGCGGGGACCAGTCCCTTGAAGGGTTTACACGCTGGGACCTGTTTCACAACAAGATAGTAGCATTTATGACGATTTTTAAAAAAGAATATCGCTTTCTGGAGATGGAAAAAGAGCAATTTTCAACAGAGAAACCAAATTTACTAAATTAACCGCTGAAAGTGTATCAGTCAGTTCTGAGCGTTACTGGACAAACTGTGTTCACCATGGAGTGTTGACAGTGTTCGTAATCTCCAGGGGCGGATCTAGGGGAGGGGTGCAGGGGGTGCGCACCCCTCCTCCTCCCTGAGATGACCTGCATCTTTCTAATATAACTAGTATTCTGCATTAAAATTGGTTTACGTCACCCTTCAGTTACGTCATTCCTTTGAGGTGCACCCCCTCCTAAGAAAAATCCTGGGTCCGCCCCTGATCTCCTATTTCGACCATATTTCGATAAGGGTTTTTCTTTAGGTATTGTATATTGCTGCATTGAACCTGAAAAAAAAAATGACTGCACTATGTCATCAAGACCTCCAATACCAGTGTTAGAATATTCTCCAAGCTAGTTGTATCAGATAAAAACATCCGATGAAATTTGCATAACATAAACCGGATGTCACGCATTCTCTTCATGAAATGGCGCGCATAAATGCTAGCGAGAAAATTTGGCGGGAACTTTGTTTGCATTGCCGCCATCTTGAAACGGAGAACGTACAGAATTATGGGAGCTTAAAATGCTGATCAGCGATTGGTTCATTTTCATTTCGTCGCAGGGACCAGTCCCACGAACTGTTCACACGAAGGGATCAAGCAAAATTTGAGGGGACCAGTCCCTGGGACTGGTCCCACGAATTCAAACCAGTTTGAATTTGTGGGACCAGTTGCGGGGACCAAAATTCAGTTCATGCGACTAGATTTTTGCAGAAAATTAGCAGTTCACACGGAGGGATTTGGTCCCCGGGACTAGTCGCAGGGACTGGTCGCAAGGACTAGTCCCCTCGTGTGTCCCGACCTTAAGGGCCCATTATACTATCTTTTCAGGCCGTTGCTAGGGAAAAATCAGTTTGCTCTAGCTCGGCAAATTTTTGCTTATATGTGACCAAATTTGAACAGCAATCTTTAAGTACACCTGTGGTTCGGGTTGTGACGTCATCAGGCCACGCCCAATGTGACGTGGCCCAAAACAGAAAAATAAGCGTAACTTCAGAAACTTACAGTTTTATCAAAAATTTTTTGCATAATTTGATTTTATACACCATTTAAAAAAATCGTAAGCATGCGTTTTCTTTAAGGATGAAAAGTAAAAATAATATGAGGAAAAATGTGTTCTCAAAACCACGTTTTTGCGTCTTAATTTTTTTGTTTTTGATTTTTCGCAAAAAGCATGCTTACGTTTCACGAAAAATCTTTTATCTTTCGATTGAATTTTTTTAAAATAAATTAGCCTCTATTTGCGCCGAGTTAGGTTCGCCTTTGTCTTTACCGGAAGTAGGTGGCCTGTTGTCAGCCTGGGCTTCCCGTGCTATAAATTGGAAACTGCCGAACTCTTGAAGTAAGACCTTCATTTTGTTAGGATTTGTTGAGTATGGTTATCGTTTGTGAAGTACGTTTCAACCTTCACTCGAAAAAGTTGCCTTTCTTTGCAGACAAGGAGAAACGAGTCATGCCTGTGTCTGTCAGATCACAAGCCTTCGATCACTTCAGCAGGCATGGGTGAGCAGGAAAATGCCTTCAAATCCAAAACGTCCAAAGCATTGTTTTGGGAACTCACGCATCTGTGAGACGGTTTCCCTTGAATTGGAAGAGCTGTATGGCACTTACATAAAAAAGAAAGAAACTCAGTTTTCTTTCTCTTTCTTTTCAAACAACAGTCGACAATCTTAGGAGCAAAAAATATAGAGGTCAATATAATTACTAGATATCCTCCATCGACAATTTTTTCCCCCCTCTAAAATAGCAACAAAGCCATTAGAGCAGTCCTATTTGTTTTATAAGAAGCTTATTAGTTTTGTGCTTCTGATTTTATCACAGGCAGTGTTTTTAAGTTATATACAGATCGAAACGGAAAAGATGCAATGTTATTTTGTTTTGTTTGCCCAAAATTATGCGCCGTTTAATTTGTTTTATGTGCAAACGGTTATCTCAGTTAAGTGGCCATTTTTGGCGGAATAGCTCGAAAGAAATCATACAGTTAAGAAGTACTCGATTATCATTAAAGTGGTAGGCAGGATAGAAGAAGTCAAAAGACAAAAGTCCAAGGTTGAAGTCCGTGTTTTGAATAACAAGAAACCTTATGCAACACCAGCGTCGAATCCATCTAAATCGATGCTTCAATTTGTTTTCATTCAATGAAAATATAAATCTAAAACGTAAACATCTTTTTTCAATAGGTACAACGCACTGTCTTACTTTTGAAGTTTTTTTTATTTTTTCACTGACGTTTTTGCCTGAAGTTGCATCGTATCAACACACAATGACAATTTATCAGTTAATCCCGAAGTTAAACAATCTTCCACGGACGGAAAAACGTACGAGTAATAAAACTAAACGAATTGAAAATAATTTTTTTTATTAATAATTTCCATCAAACAAATTTGAACTCATTGTACTTTGTTCATTCACACTTCGTTGAAATCTGTACAACTTTGACGGCTTCTAAGTTTATACGAAATCGGCCCTGAAAAATAAGCTTACGTAAAAACTGTAGCTACGAGAAAAACAAACGCGTTACGCTTCGCGTTGAAATTGTAAAAACTCGAACACTTTTCTGCAAATGTTAACATCTTACTCACAGGTTGGCTCCAGATATATCCTCTAACTTCTCAGTCCAGAATTCCTCGGCAGTTGACCTGGTCAGCATTGACAAAAAGAAACGAAAAAACGGTACGAAGACTGAAGCAGTAGGAATAAACTTTCAGCAGATTCCGATATCTGTGAACTGATCAGTTGAGCGTTCTTACTCCTTCAGTTATTTCTACGTTTTGAATCAGCTTGAAAACCGTCCAAGACGAATCTTTCCAGAGAAAAAATATCCAGCTTCAAATAAGTTTAAGTACTAACCAAGAATTCAGCGGTTGAACGAGACGAACTTCAAATTTGGCATTGTTTAGGACAGTTTTGAATTTGTACGGACTCGCGCGCGAAGCTGCCTGTCACACTCACCGGAAGTAAAATTGTACTTGAGTTAGCTCTGCATAGCAACCGCATTACCTAGCAACGGAATACTATAATGGGCCCTTAAAGCTTCCGTGCGATTTCATCTGGTTCCATAGATAGCCAAGTAGATGAGAGCTTAAACCCACGGTTAAGCATGGTATTTAAGAGGGTGTAGATGGGGTTAACTGATAGCTGAGAATCGGTTAAAATTTTAACTTACAGCTGAGAAATTTATAATAACTGTTAGCTGAGATTGATAAATTTCCCTTTAATATCTTGTGGATATCACTCACAAATCGGACCATTTTAGCATAGATAAAGACCACGAAATGTATTTCTAAAGTTAATTACACTGAAGAGTCTGAAGATAACAATGGTCCGAGATTCTCCAAACAAAAGAGAGAGTGACGAGAGTGACTTGCCTGACGACTTGACGCAGAGGTCTGTCAAAGTAACGTTTGTTAACGAGAAGGATTTCACGGTTGCAATTTCCAAGAGTGATGTTGCAAATGGTCAGATAGATGACTATATGAAACTGACACTGATACTGACATTGATAATGATTCAACTGAAGACAGTGAAGTCCCCGTTAGGCTCGTAGAAAGAGTTGTACGAGCCTATCTTCGATTGGATATTTGAGGTATGTCAAATATTCCCATAATATTCTACGGAGCCCAAAACAAATAACTTCAGCATTGTTTTTCGCTTTAAAGTAATTTGTTTATTTCTGGGTCAATGCATATGTAGTATATAATACGAGGCCTTTGTCAGCACTGAGAATTGTTGGTATGTAACGTACTTTTGACATTTAGGATAGCAAAATGCTTCGGAGCTCTTTGGAAACGACCTGCAGCATTCATAAGGTGGTCAGAATGAATTTAGTATAGTTTGGGGATTCTCGGAAGATGTGGAAAACATTCATACGTTCTTCGAAAAGCTTCTCAGAGGTCTTTGATATTAATTAATTTATGCTCTGACGTCTTAAAAAATTACAGTAATGTAAAATTAGTAAAAAAAAAAAAAAAATTAACTTAGATCTGTCAAAATTAACTGATACTGAGAAATGACTAAAACTTTAACTGATAACTGAAATTTCAGTACCCCCATACAGACCCTCATTCAACAGTGACCGTTTATATCTCCCGTCCAAATGGCTAAATATGTTTGTATTCGAAAACTGATATCAGCGTTTCGTAGTAATGTCCAAATTAAGTGCTGGAAGTATAGGTCATAAAGCCCTTTTCTCCGTTCCCAAGCTGGCTACACTGGACAGACCCAAGCACTACCAATACGAACTGTCAGCGGATCCGACACCATGAAACGAGCAAATTGGTAGCCTCCAGTGTTGGCTGCCCTGGGATCTACGATGGCTGCACCTGCGTTATCAAGCTGCGAGACAAAACTTCGGCCAGGTTTGTGAGACCACTGTCCGTTGTCATCCAGACGATACCAGTGAAAATCTCCACCTTGTGTAGGTGTAACTAGAAAATGCAATACAAAATACCACAGTGAAAACTTTTGGAGTAAAAATGTTTGGATTAAATATTAAAAATTAATGTGAAAATTTTTGGAGTGACAATGAAAATAACTTGCAATACACCGCAGGTTCTTTTACCGGGATGAATTTTGTCTTCAGAAAAAGGTCCGTAACTTGTAGAGAGTTGAAACTTGTATCATTCAATGTTGTATTTTAACATCGATTTGCTACTCTTGATATCTGCGAGTTGTTTGAGTCGTGTATGGAACGCATTGGTAATTAGTTTACCAGTCCAGCGACTGTTTTGATACACACTTACGACGTAAGCATGAAAGCGAGGCCTAAGGGCCACGAAATTTCCCGCAAACTTCAAAAGAGTACATATGGCGGCGGAAACAAGAACGATTTGTGATTTAGAGAGTTAAAATTAACCCCAGAAGATATTCCTGGAGCAGTTATAGTAAATGAAAGTGACGTTGGAAGCGGACGATGGAGAAACGACCTTCGGCAAGGATCCTTCGGAAATGCATGAAACGTCAAGTCTTTCTTATTATCGGAACGATTATTACAAAGCGCAGCAGCACAGCATTAGCTAGCATTTGTGATTGCGATTTTTGGTCGTAGTTGTAGGCTGCGCTTCTGCCATTTTAATCGCGATGTGACCCTTAGGCCTCGCTTTCGTGCTTATGTCGTAAGTGTGTATTGTGTTTGATTCCTCCGAGTCAATCGGCTGCAGTAACTTGGGATTTATCACATTTAATGTGCTTACAATAAAGTTAAGGTGGCTCCATATAGTAATTGGCCAGTCGTCCAAATAAAATATACATGATCTTATTGCTGTCTTTCGAGAGGTTTGTTTTCGCGATACTAGGCGTAATATACACATACACGTAGCTTAGGCTTTCTCCTTTACGAAGAAGTCTAATTTGGCAGTCTTGTCTCGTTACTATGGCAACCACTGATTGAGTTGTTGGGCCTGTTGTTTAAGGCTAGCAAACCTCTCGACGGCTTTACTCGGTTTTTACACATTAAATATTCACGATTTTTGGTGAAACAGAATAAACATTCAGTAAGTCTTATATGACAAAGCCCTAAAGCCATAAAACCAATCGGTACATAATTTTCGACAATTTAATCACCCTTTGTTTTTAACGTTTATTGTATTTGTGTATGTACAGAAATCGTTGTCTTTTCTTTGTGATCGCGAACCAAGACTCCTCCAATTTGCCCATTTTTGTAAAAGTTTACCGTGTGGAAAGCGCGCAATTAACGTTTTAGCTGCAGTCTGAAAACCTGTTTATTTTCGTGAAGTCCTCCAAATCAACAAACACGCCCTCGCGCCATTTTCGTGTCCATGCCTCGCGCACCAAATAACTTATGAAGCCACCTTCTTCGCTATCTTTTTTGTGGCACAAGGTGAGCAAACGCGATCAAAAAGCGAAACGTTTTTTCTCTTAGCAAGCATTTCCGTCTTTTGAAGCGCTTGTTACATGTTTGTTTACATTGAAACTCGTTTCCGGTTTTGTGCTGGTTGGCCAAATTCTGACAGCTCGGCCAGCGGGGTGCCGCGGGGAGTATTTGTGGCGGCGTTCAAATTTGTGAGACATGGCTGGAAGCTCCCGCTCCTCCCCTCTCCCCCCCCCCCCCCCCCCCCCCCCCCCCCCCCCCTCCCCTACCGCAACCCCTGAGCCCGAGAGTTACTAGCAGATAAGGATAAATTATTAGCTGTAAACCACAGAAACAGTAAAAACATGATAACATTTCCATTTTGTACGCGGAAGTTAATACTAACGGCAGACGCACGTCTTGTCTGACTGTGGGTTGTAGTCTGAAACATACCTGGCCGAAAAACGAGTGCAACCAGGTGCTTGGACATGTCATTAGGGGGACCGGGGACTGGCTCAATATGAGTAGGGTGAGGGTTGAGTTGTGTCAAACCATCACGCTCTGCAGCAGCTATGAGATCTGGAGCGTTTAATTGTGTAAATAATTGTCCACCACCATATCCAGGTTGTGCTCTGTTATCCGTGGCTTTCCGATTAGCATAATTGTAACAATTGTTGCATCTTCTTCTTTTGAAGACAGGTTCAATTGCATTCCAGTTTTGGGGAGCATAAGGAGGTGCATAACGTTTTCCCCTCACTTGATATATGGGAGGTTTAACAGCTTTGATCTTGCCCGAACTGATATCTCTTTCAATTTCTTTGAGATCACCACTTTTCATCAAACCCTTTGGCATGGTTTTGAGTAACAACTGTTGCAGTTTCATCGTTTCAGCACCAACAATTAGTTCATCTTCCTTCGTGCGCAGGTCTTCTACCAACATTCCTCTGTAGCCAAGCCTCGCAGGCATGTTTTCTGGAGTGCAGGCAAAGCCTTTATTTCTTGCATCGCTCAGTAGCTGCGCGAGCTCTTTATTAGACGACACCTTCCACTCTGGATCATTGCGGCCAGAAAAAAATACCACTGTTACTTTATAGTTTGCTGTAATAAAATAAGAGAACCGATTGTTGACAGCAATATGTAAATAAGTAGATTTGCGGAGTTGGATTATTTGTTCAAAGTCATTTAATCGCTGCTTAATTCAAGCAATGATAATTGCTTTGCGAGAAGCATGAAACTCCGAGTAGCAATTAAATGTCTTTGAACAAATATTGTAAGTCCGCAAACCTACTTATCTCATAGCTCTAGTTTATTTATTGAGCACTCTGATAACCGAGGAGGACTTCACGTGCACATGCACCGACACATAATAAAAGTATCATATTTTTTCTTGTTATGAAAATATGAAAAAGAAAAACCTCGTAAAATCACTGAATCAAGATAAATTTAGGCAAAACGGTTTTAAAAACAAAATCTTCTTAGATGAATACTTATTAATTCTCACGATATAGTCACTTTGAGATGCTGATCGCGACGTTTCGACTGCTAGTCTTCATCAGATTATGAGGTCGTTGGTTCGTTGCTATTCAGGTGCGACGTAGAATAACCCAATTATTGTTAACAAAAACCTCTCATTATTTGCTGAAGGTTCTTTTCCAATTGCGAAAGTTCACCTTTAGGAGCTCAGATTTTCCTTCCTCGATGCAAAAAAACAACATTTAAAATTCCAGTAAAAGCGAAGCCCTGAGTTATGATGAAACGTAAAAAATAAATGTAAAAGTGATACATGGGAGAGATTAAAGGGGGGGGGGGGGCTTAATCTGCAGTTTTTGGGTGGGGGTGCGCCGCTGGGACTCTGAGACCCTTAACTTATACTAGACCATTTTAGCTGCATTTTGCAACCCTATTCTAGACTAAACACCGAAAAACCCTACCCTATCCTAGACCAAATTTTTGAACGCCTTCTTTGTTATTAGTTACCGGGAGTCAGTAAAGATGCCGTACTGCCCACCGTAACGATTTTTAAATGCCATTTGCCAATAAACCTTGTCTAGACTAAATTCTTCACGCAACTGATCAGTTAATTCGCGGAAAATGATACCCTGTTCTAGACCAAAATTCTCTTTTACTATACCTTATCCCAGACTAAACTTCCTGAAAACCATATCCTTCACAGCGGCACATACCTATATAGCCCATATATGGGAGTACCCCCCCCCCCCCCCCCCCCCCTCGGGATTAAAGGTCCGGACACATGCAGCAACTTTTCTTGTAACGTTAAATTTTTTGGGGGTGTCCCATGATGCAATTTGTTGCGCGCTAAGTTGTAAGTAAAGTTGCATCGTGTGTCAGGGCCTTAACCCTCAGAAGTACAGGCAAACGTACATCCCTCCGTGGTACAAGGGGGAGGGAGTGGTTGCAAGTCCTCTCAGTAAAAGTGCCAAACTTTATCCTTGTATATATTTTGATTTGATATCGGACATACCAAGATGGATTTCGTGCCACTGAAGTTGCTCAATTTCTGCCTTTGCACAAAATGCTTGAGATGGTATTTTTTAAAGAAACCATGAAACTTTCTAAATCGCTGCAAAACTTTGAAAAGGACAATGGCTAGAAAGTAGATGATTTATACTAAAGAAAAAACGTATTCCCGTTTTCTAGCGTTGCTCCTTGTTTCAGCACAAGCGTACTGAAGTTGGTTAATTTAACTGTGATTTTTACATAATTAATAAGGCAAAATCCGGTATTTTCGTTTTTTCCCTTTTTCTCGAAAACTATAAATTTCTAGAAAGTTTCAATAATATTTTTGAACATAGTTCCCCAAAAGTGTCTAAGTAGGAAGCAAAACATCGTTAAAACATAACTGAACCGTTTTTGTGAAGGATTGTACCACTGGTATCTACGTACAAGTTAAGAACACCGTAAAATAACCCCTTACTGGGACGGATCCAGATTTTTAGCAGAAGGGGTTCGAAGAAATTTCAAGTCCTCGAAAACGCGATTTCCACCATTCTGAGGCCAAGTCAGCGCGTTTTAATATCTCATTTTTTAAAGTTAAAATGGCATTCTTTCTGCATCAAAATATAACAAAGCTGCGTAGAAACGATGCAAATTTGCATTTATAAAACTATGATAAAATTATATTGCATTTTATGTTTCAATTTTGTTTCGTTAAAGACGGGATCAACAAGAAGCATTCTTCGGGGGTATCTTTCCGCAAAAAGCTAAACCACAGCATCATAGTCAAAGTTATGAATTTAGCATTTAAGATTGACTGTATTTATTTTATATTTTTACAAGTTTTTGACGTCAGCTGTTTTAATTTAGGAGGTTCGATTGAACCCCCCGAACCCCCCATTGGAATAATAAACATAGTTACGTTGTCGATTACTATCTCTCTTTTCCAGTCATGTGTCGAGGTCGCCTCATAGCTTCACTTCAGTGTGACACTACGGTTTCATTAAAAATGATCCAATGAAGCTGCTCAAGTTCCTTTTACGACGACGCTCTCCACTCTCCACGCATCCAGGAAAAAAAAATATGCTTTTTACTGTTATTTTATAAGTTTGTGAAATAATAGACGAGATTGCTGCCTTGATTCGTAAACATTCAAAATGATCCTATTTCTCTGTTTGTCAATTTGCTTTTTTATAAAAAAGAAAAAAAAAGAAACACTGAATATAAATTTAGGCAAGATGGTTGTACCAATAAAATGACCTAAAAAATTAGTACTTATAATTATAGTTTGTTGCGTTTGTTCCTCCGGGTATTTTACTTTTCCTTCCTTCGAAAACAGACAACATTTAGTATTTTCTTTGACATTGGCTAATTACACAAATTGTGGCCTTTTAACATATATAAAAAATACACAACATAAACTAAACGGATGCTCTATCATGAATGAAATCAAAATGAATCAATTGATGTTCGTACTATGATCGAAAAGTATAATCAGATTTTGTCACGTTTTCAAGATGGCGGGAATTAGCACGTGAGACCGTAATTAAAATTGTATATTTTTAAAAAATAATCTGTCTTTGCCTTCCAATGAAAGGAATAACCTGATAATCGATAACTCTTAGAGTCATCAAAAGATCCACCAAAAGAAGCACTATTTTCTGATAAATCGACTTTGTTTAACGACTGTCTCGCGACTGACGAGCCTGTCGCCCTCCAGGTCGAATTGGAATTTACAACTGTTAGTTTTCTCTCGTATAAGATAAAAGCACTTCATTGGTCTTTAGCGAGAATTCTGTCCACAGAGGCCTGCACGAGAAAATCAAGCGCCCGGTTAGAAGTAAACTTAGAGCTCCATTAAACAAACTTAGACCAGGTCTTAGACTTTTAATATATACATTTATAAATCTGCCCTTACAGTTTTCTCTCGGGTTATGACCGGTTATATGGAAGGCGCAAATGACTGTGAAATCAATGCTACCAGTTCCAATGTTTAAACTGCCCTTCTTTTGACATCGATTAAAACATGTTTTACCGCGTTTGCATGGCTTCATTGACTGAAAAAAAGGCTCTTTTGAGCACCAATTGAGTCCTTTTATGTACGTCTAATTTGGCGTCAGGGACGCAAGATCGCAAACAAAATAAGCCCTCATCCATAGCAAAAAGATAACTTGATAAAGAAAAGCAACAGACCAGAACTTCTACTCAGTCCATCAATGAAGCAGAATTGCAGAAAGGCAACTATCACTGTTGGGAAGACCAGCATTCTTAGAAATTCCTGTAGTAAAAACATGTAAAGAAAGCATTTACTAAAATACAAAGCATCTCAAGTCATCTAAAGTGACAAATTATGAAATTGGATCAAATTTAATAATAAAAATGATTTGATTCATTGAATTTCTTAATTTTACAGATAACATTTTATGCCACCTAGTATGAGCAATTTTAGAAACTGTTGACACTTATTTCAAAAAAATAATAAATTTTTAACAATTTTCAGCTATAAAATTTAGCGTTTCAATTTCAATACAGTATTTCATTGTTCTATAGTACAACTTGCACTACCTCTCGTCGCTTAATTTTGGCAATTATCATCAGATGGCTAAAAGCGCTGACCTCCTCCATATTGACGATGTAATATTTCTTTTCCACAATTGTGTAGTGCTCTCATTGTATCCTCTAACTTAAGCGGGGAATTGTAAGACCGTAAACGTTATCAACCATTACTGTTATTTGCTTATTTAATATATAGTTCAAAACTTAGGGAGAAGACTAAACAACTGAGGAAAATTTGTTTAACAATGGGTACCAGTTCAGGAATTAGAAGGCCGTTTACACGGCAGAATAAGAAAAGCGAATCGAGAGAGAAGTTCAGTCTTAAAGCATTCTCGACTTTTCTTCGCCAACGCAATCGCCGAACTTGGTGTTCTTAAAATTCGCCGCAACTTACGTCATTTTCTTTCACAAAGCAATTAATGTTGGCAAACCAGAGTAAGCGATGTGTTTTGCGTTGAGAGATGAATACTTTGCATAGTAAAATTTGTGTTACAAGCTGCCTAGTTTAGGAGTTTCGATTCAATATAAACAAGGTTATAACAATTTAAAACAAAACGTTTTGTTTCAAACTCGCGCAGCAGTAAAATAACAAGGAAAGTAAAACTTACAATTCTTGCTTGTAGTTATTCAAACGTTGAAGATCGCTTTGGTATGAACATTTTCGATAACTTAATTAGCCTTAAGGCTAGTTTTGCGCCATTAATTATTGACAGTACTCTGCGTGACTTACACTGTCCTAGCAGAAAAGTATTCATTTCTATCAGGTGACCACCGTTGACCGGTTCCTGGTGTTAAGATAGTAAATGCAAGCCATTCACAAACGCGGTAAAAAAGAGGGGCAGTTTAAACAATAGATCTGCGGCCATATATTTATATGTAAACGCCCTCTAATTCGTTGAACTGGTACCAACTGTTAACTGATTTCCCTCAGTTGTTTAGTCTTCCCTCGAAGCCTAAAAAGCTATATATTAAATAAGGAAATAAAGAAAAGTTGATAACATTGACGGTCCTAATAGTTCCTGCTAAAGTTAGAGGATGCAATGAGACGATACAATTGCGAAAAAAATGTCTAAAAGGTCGTTAATAGCGGAGCACTCGCCGGGCCGAAGGCCCGGCTGCGCAGCCCCATACTCATAGAACCTAGGTGGTGAGTGGAATGGATACTCCAAAATCAGGTTAGACCACTTTCGACGCCTTATTGAGACTTATATAATGGAGTAACTGGTTAACTTTCAGTTGAGGTTGGGGTTAGCAGTTTATATTGTTAAATTTAGACCTAAACAACACGAGAAGGTAGGTGGTACAGTGGTACGGTAGGCTATGTAAGTTTAAGCCTAGCTGAGGTCACAGGTTCAATCCTGAGTGGGGATTTTAGATTTTCTTTTTTACACTTTTAAAATAAATTCTAAGTGTCGACATTACGTTATATAATTCTCAATAAGTGTCCGAGGTGGTCCAACCTGATTTTGGAGTATCCATTCTAGTCACGACCGACATACAATGCTGCCAAAATAGCCGACACGTAAGCGTGATGGCTATGGCTGTTTTATGCAAGAGAAGAAGAAAATGGGAAAGGGTACGAGAAGTTAGAGAGAAGAAAATGGGAGTAAGGGGTTTCCCGGCAGTTGATGGAGAAACAACGTTTATCAAGATGCGATTGATGGCATTTTGTCGTGGATTGGTCTTGAAATAGTCGAACAACCGCCTCACCTCACTCCACAATGATATGAGGCGTTCTGTCTCTTCTTGAGAAAAAGATTCCTTGGCTTTACCCTTTACGGGCATTTTGAACTTGTACCGACTCCCTGGTGGTTGACACAGGACGAAATAATGAAATAACTAATCTTTAAGAGAAAATTAAATTTTACTTTAAGGTATCGAAAATCTTTAAGTTGAGACGTAAATACTCTTAAATGTATTAAAGTAAGTAAGTATCTTTAATATGTGTTTAAGAACCTTTACGTTATCTTTAATTCAACTTTTCAACAACTTAAAGACCCTTAAAGGCAACTTAAATTGTTCATTACTTACTTTAAGTGTTGTCAAGTAAAGGCTTATTTAAGTAATTTACGGTGCACTTAAAGATAGTCGAAATTGTTCTTTAAGTTTTCTTTAATGAACCTTTACTTGCACTTAAAGTCGTTATTTCGTCCTGTGTGAGCCAAAATGGGAGACTCGAAGTCTCCCATTTTGACTCAACACCACTTTCACCCTCCTCCTACTCAGTAAATTTTTGTCACTAAAACGTCACGAAACGTCCGTCTTTTAATCAATCTTGGCTGCGATTGTGGAAGAGTCTTGAAACATGTTTAAAATCCTACGACATTTTTCGTGTTGTGTGCATCTGTCGTAAGGATGTTGATTTACACGACGCGATTCGTGTTGTAGTCATGGCATGCGATAACCGTAGGCAAAATCGTACCGTCTAAATCGCCCTTAACTCGCACTCATTCTATGGGTCCTCAAGAGCAATAAAGTTTCTATCACTGGTCATAAAAAACACATTTATCAAGTCAAGGCAAGTCTTGGATAAGAGATTTCATTTCTTGTGTCATCTAATGGGTCTTCCTAGGTTTCTAGGACCACTTTCCGTCCGAATCCAAACTTTACCAGTGGAAATCTCCGTCTCACGACCAACAAACAATTGTGCATTTTTCCTTCTTTCACCGCGAAACCCTTGAAGCGAAGCCATGTTTTCTGGCACTAGCCAGAGACTGTTTGATGTTACCATTGGTATGAACCACAAAGGCCTTCACCAGGAAATCGAACCTGTGTCAAAAATGCCTAGCATACTTTGCGATCGTAGCACGAACAACGTCTGCAATTCATTTTACTTGGCCACGCTATCGCAGATAAGGTCTTCTAAAACTGACTCGGTTAAAAATAAATTCAAAGCTACATTAAACAAACCTAGACCAGGTCTTAGACTTCGTGTGAAAACAAAATATGTATTTATGAATCTGCCCTTCAGTTTTCTATTGGATTATAAAGAATGAAACAATATCTCTGAGTGGTACAACAACAACCTCTTACAAGGAAACATTTTTCAAAATATCAGGTGATGGGTCTGGGCCCGAGAAATTGTCAAAAGGATTTACACATCGTCATTAATGACGTTGTAATTGATTAGAAATCAGAGATAACGCTCTTAGGTTGTGCCTAAAGAATACCGTTCAGAAGGACGTCGGACACCTTATTAAGACTTGTATAACGTAATGTCGACACTTAGAATTTTATTTTCAATAAACTTTTAAGTGTAAAAAAAAAAAATCTAAAATCCCCCACTCAGGATTGAACCTGTGATCTCAGCTAGGCTTAGGCTTAGATAGCCTACCGTACCACTATACCGCTGTACCACCTAGCTTCTCGGGTTGTTCAGGCCTAAATTTAACTATATAAACTGCTACCCATAACATCAACTGAAAGCTAACCAGTTACTCCGTTATATAAGTTTCAATAAGGTGTCCGACGTCCTTCTGAACGGTATTCTTTAGGCTTAACCACGCTCTTAGGGGTTACCTTAGACGATCAACTATCATTTTCGAGTCATGTAAGCAATGTTTGCAGAAAAGCCAGGTCCGGACAAACTGGTGTTCTTTTGAGATTACGTAAGCTTATTCCGACATCTGCTAAACTACATATTGTCAGATTTGCTATATTACCTTATCTAACATACTGACAGACTGTCTGGCATTTTTGTCGTTCTTCTGATGCCAGAAAATTAGAACGAATTCAAGAACGAGCATTACGAGCTGTTTATTGTGATAATAAATCGACGTATGAGGAACTCTTGCAAAGAGCGAAACCACCAACACTTCGTACGCGACGACTGCAAGCCATTGCAATCATAATGTATAAGTCAAAAATGGTGCGAATTTATTTGTTGCTACGGCAAATACAGCCTGACTTATCTTGGTCCTGTTATGTGGTCCAAACTTGACAAATCTGTAAGATCATCTGAATCATTAGACACTTTTAAAAAGCGCATTAAATTGGTTGACTTCACAAACCTGCTAGACAATACTTGTAAAGACTGTTTTTTATACAATAACTGACAATCGATCCTTTATATTTAATTATATACATTTTCTACATTTATATATGTACATACATTTTATATTTTATTAATTATTAGATTATTATTGTAGTTACAGTGTAGTTAGGTGTCCCCAATTAGTGTACATTGTATGCTTGCGATTTTGACACCTTAATGAAGTTCTTATCTTATCTTATCTTATCTTATCTTATATCTTATCTTAGCGCACATGGCTATAACTGCCACCAGATCCATTGTTTAAATTTCATTTTTCCCGCGTTTGTGGATGGCTTCAATGACTCAGACCACTGACAAGTAACAATGGCTGACTACCTTATTTCGGTGCATGGCTGAAGAAAGCGAACCATTCGCTTTCATTCTCTCATTAAACGGTCCTTTTTAAACACCGATTGAGTCCATGTTACTCAAGTGGCATTAATGAGACGTTTATATACGTCTCATACGGCGTTAAGGACGCATGATCACAAGAAATAAGCCCTCGTTATAGCAAAAAAAATCCCCACGGAGATAAGGAAATAAGTCATGGCTAAAAATGACTTAATAATGAAAACCAACAAAACAGAAAATGTTGACACTCAAAAATTAGCATTTCAATTTCAATACAGTAGATAAATGATCTAGGGTACAATTTGCAGTAACTCTCGTACTCGTTACTTAATTACGACAATTATTATCACGCGCTGACCTTAACATTCATAATATATATAGATAGGCAGAGCCTAACAGCGTAGCACTATGAACAAGCTTAACTAAGGTGAAACTTAACTTAGGTGAAAGGTCGGAAGCAACAACAACAACAACATCCTTTATTTATGCACGATAAAAATTAAAGCAAAAATCTTGCTTGTGGGGTCGTGTTTCTAGCTACATTAATTAAAACGTTTCTGTATACATTAAAATTAAAAATAATTATATACATGATTGGTCACATTAATAAAACTTAAAATCCATTACGTTCCTACTTAAGCACAAGAATTAAGATTGACGACCGGGCTATTTTTCAATTTAAGCAATTCTCAAAAAAAAAAAAACAGTATTACCCGACCGTCTGCACAGTACATTTAGACCGTAGAAAAGTTCACAAAAACAACTTTTCTCTTGATCTGAGCGTTTTTGGGGGGGAATGGATTCGAAAAAGTACATCTGACAAGCGGTATTTCGTGCAATTTTACTCGTTCCCTTCTCTGTTTTGTTTCTTTCATGATTTCATATCATGGGCAATTTAGGTAAGATTTGTTTGCATATATTTCAAATTATTTGTTGAAGCAGAGAGAAAGACACAAGCGAGTCAAAATACAGTCAAACCCCTATTAGGCGGCCACCTATTAAGCGGCCACCCCCTGTTAAGCGGCCAGTTATCAAAGTCCCGAATTTATTGACAGTATAATACTGTAAATAAAACCCCTATTAAGCAACCACCCCTATTAAGCAATAGCGGTCACCTTTTGGCGGTCCCGATGAGGGTTTTCCTATTGTATTTACCGCTATTAAGCGGCCACCAAAAGTAATACACGCAGCTGGCATCGTTTTGAATAACCTGATGACAGATGAGAGTCCGAAATGGAAGGTGAAGAATCTTGGCGTGATTTTGTTGTCAAGTAATGTACTACATATTTTGATTTGTATAAACACCATATGGTAATCAGCATATAAAATAAATTTGAACGTCGATAACTGCCCATTAGACTGATCTAATAAGCGCGCGTGTTATTAGCTGTAAAATACCACGCAAGCGGAAAATAAATTGGATCGCGTTTGAGTTGAAACTGCGAGTTGTGGTTTTGTGTGGGACTTATTTGTTGTTCTTTTTAGCACACGAACTTCAAAATTACGAACTTGAATTTACAGTCCGAACACAGGCTGTATTACGTTCAACAGTCCTCCAACTGAGTTGTATTCAAATAAAGTGACGTTTATACCACGCATTATGCTAATTTATGACGAACCCCTATAAAGCGGCCAACCCCTATTAAGCGGCCACTTGCCAGTTCCCCGAGGGTGGCCGCTTAATAGGGGTTCGACTGTAGGTTCATTTGCATACCAACTGTTGTACTTTGGCACCTTCTATCAAAGTACAGTCAAATGACTAACATTTTACCGCATTTTGCACATGGCACCGCTATGGAAACAAAAATTCAGTGGCCTTTGCCAACATTTTTATGGCAGCGGTTGAGACCGAAATCTTAAGGGCGACCGCGGAGCTATGGGGCTGGGTGGGCTATAGCCCCACCAATAATTTTGCCGCCAGAGGTTTGGGAAAAAAAGAATTCTTACCCAAACCTAATCACCCCCCACCCCCCTCAAAAGTCAACTGGTCGGCCCCTTAACCCATTGACACCTGAACCGCCCGTAACCGCCCGTACAAGACTCCACTGCTTTAAAAAATTGTAACTTTCTCAATCGTGCGAACATTGCCTTAACTAGCAGTTGTGAGCATTGACTAGAAAGTCTTTCAAATTGAGATACCCAATAAACACAAAAAAGTCAGCGATTTTTGCAGAATATCAGCGTTTGAATTTGGACAATAACAAAAATTACCGTTTTTAACGTCATAGAAAAACAACAAAAATCACGTTTTTGCCTTTAGTTTTTTTTATTCAAATCATCATGGCAAACCCAAAAATCAACATTCACAGCAAAATTCAGTCATAGTCCTAGCTTAGCAGTGAATTTTTTTGCTCTTATTCGTTGCTCGGGCCGAGCTCTAGCCTCTCGTTCTAATGCATACTGACCTTGCCTCAATTTTCAATATCACCACCGCACTGCATGCTGGGAAATGGCCAAGAATTTTGACAGCGTTCGTTTCTTTCCGCACACATTTCATATTTATACTAAGTCCACAGCCACTCCGACCCACCGCCGAAATTTCGCGCTTGTTGTGTTCTCCTGTGGTCGCAACTTCCAAAATATGCCGCAGTAGGTCGAGAAATTCATCCAGAGTCGAGTCCCAAAGCTGCTTCGTTTCCAGGCGGCCATTTTTCCAGTTCAACGAGCAACGAGCCAAATTCGCAAACGAAGTACAACAACTAACTCGCTTCATTGAGAAGTGGACTCTGAACTACCTCCAAGCTTAATGATGCTCACCAGGCAGCTACTAAAGATGAAAAATGGCTGTGAACTTACCAAAAATCGTAGATAATTCATATTGGACCCTTTATTGCAAATCAAGCAAGCAAAATGAGATCGTCACAATGACGTTTCCAGTAAACTCGAGCCTTCAGTGTTTTAGAACAACAGCACTTTCAATGGTAACTCCAAATATGCAGTCACGAAATCCTATGGGGCGTGTGTATGCAGAAAATCACTCAAAAACGTAAAAATCCTCAGGTGTGAATGGGTTAAATGATCCGTTTTAGGATTTTTCAATTATTTTTGGTCATGAAGAATCCATATGATCCCCAAAAAAGGCGGCGTTAATGAGGTACAGTTGACTTATTTAGTGTTCAAAAAAGCACTTCCATTGTCGGGCGACAGACAAACGAAGACCTAAAAACACTATTAAGTTGCTTTTTCCTATTGCGAAAGCAAACACTTCATCTAAGCATTAAAGCAGACATTTCCTTACAAACCCGTATTTAATAATGGATCTCCTCTATCTCCTGACCTCATCCCCCCCAGTCCCTCGCCAACTCAAACCCTATATATTTAACATATGGCAGCAAATATTTGATCTCTAAACCAACGTTAACCTTTATTATTTAATAATCAATATTATATGAAGATGGGCCCGATATGAAATAAATATATAACCAATCAGAAGAATTGTGTAGTGTTATGTGTAACAGACTTTAATTTCTTTCTTCTGCTAAAAAGCATTTTACTCGTTTTTAGTTCCCATTCTATTTGTTATTCATTTAATGTAATCCTAGTATTCAACCTCTGCTTCATCCAGATTGAAGAACACATGAAGATTTCGTCTTTGTTTCAACTGAAAAGAAAAAATATCAATTCTAGTGAGAAACGCAAGGAGAAAAGACCCGGGCGTTTGTACATTGTAGGTATATTCAATACCGTTGCTACTTCTTACCCGTCCTAGCTTTCGAAGTGTATAACTTGACTGAATTATAGAGATTTGAATTTACAAAATGCTAATTAGATGACGTCAACCCTGGACTTTGCCATTATTTATACGCCAATTTACAATGTGCAGTTTTCAGCTTGAGGATAATTCGTTTGATAAATAATAAAAATAAACTATGGATAGTCAATTGATTTGTAAAAAAATATTACTTGCAAGTAAAAACAAGTAGTTGTATAATAAATGATTCCCGGGTTGACGTCATCTAATTAGCATTTTGTAAAAAATCAAATCTCTAAAACTCACTAACACGACGTTCAAAACAAGAAATATTTTACCATTCAACTATTCAATGTACATAGAGTTGATTCTGATAATAACTTTCTAGGGGTGATAGGCACTTTAAAAGCACTCACGTTCTAACGATAACTAATTCAAATTGATGATAACAGCTTTCTTTGTGGGGCTAAAGATATTACAAGGGTTAGCGAGTATAAATTTCTATACGAAACACTTGGAGAACAATGATATATGTAAAGAAATACATGTGAGCAATATTAGAAGATCTGGTTGAAAATGCAGATAATAGAGACATGAAGCATGGAAACACACAGAAAAAAGGTCAAGGGGTGAGATAACCTGCAATGCATTTGTAAAAGATGTGATGGCTTAAGCGTTAAGAACTAACAGATCTAGATTTAATATAAACATGTACCTTGGAGTCTTGGAAACATGTTTTAGGTATCATTATACACTATCTTCTTCGACTCTTGTTTGATCTGATATATATATATATATATGTTTAAGGACCCTGCTCAGGGATTTTGTTGTGACCTTGGCTGGTATGATTATTCAAAGCCCTGAATGGGAAACGTATTACGTTAGGGCAATTGCATAACTTTTTACATCTATTTTTGATTGTCTTTCTTAGTAATTATACCTTCTATTGTTATGTTACCGTAGCTCATTAGTATATTTGTGGTTTTCCTTTAGTCTAGTTTCGTTATCACTTCTATTATTGTATTACTGTTGTATTTTTGCTTTTATTATTTTTGTTACGTAATTTATCAGTAGTTTAATGTTAAGTCATTTTTGTAACCGTATTTAAGTCTCATGTGTAACTGTCCGGCTGTACAACTGATGAAGGTCGAGAGACCGAAACGTTTTTTTAACTAAATTTTTACATTTTTTTATACCAAAAGTTGTCCATTTTCGGTCTCTTTAACTTGTTTTTTATTATATCCACCGAATCCGGACTGTGAATCCATTATTGTGATCCTTTTGGTATGACATCTTTCGTTGGCTCAGGCAGCACCTTCAAAACCGTCTATATATATATATATATATATATATATATATATATATATATATATAGCCTGTATCCCTTGTGGATCCTCCCTTGTCACTCGCTAAGTTGACTTCGGGTCGTTTGTCATGAATTTGATCCTTAGTTGGGTTTCAAATGGAGTTATAGGCTTCCCCTACCCTGTCACCTCGAAAGAAAAAAGAAATCCCGGGAGGCCCACGTCTGGAATCACATAAATCACCTCTTCGATTGCCATGTTGCCAGCATGGTTGTCCTGATGGTGTAGTGGTTATCACACCTGACTAGTGTGCATGGGGACGTGGGTTCAAATCCCACTCAGAGCAAGTTTTCTTTCAAACATTTATTCAGTATATATATATATATATACTGAATATATTTGAAAATTTCTAGAGACAGTTACATTTCATTTCTAGAGATAGTCTTCTATCTAAAATTTTATTTCGCTCTGCATGTATTTGCATCGAGCACCCCTACGACTGCGTGAAACACTGTTTATATTGATCCCTGTTTATATATACTTAGCCGACGAGGCCGTAGGCCGAGTCGGCTAAAGTTAGGCGATATCACGCAAGCTTGAGCGCTATAATAGTTTTATAATTCAACACATTGATAACAAAGCACAGTTTGAAGAAAAAATATCGCCGACAAGCCTTTTATTTTAAATAAAAAGCTTACATATGTTTTACCGCGCGAAACTTGCAACATCACACAGTTCATGAATGAAAGTGGCGCCTTTGTCAATATTGCGCAAGCTTGAACAGTATAACTGTTTTATAATTCAACACATTGATAACAAATCACAGTTTCGAGAAAAATTCATTGAGATAAACAACTTTTTATTAAGTAAAAGGCTTAAAACAATATTTTACCTCGCGCCATTTCTTACACAACAAGCAGCGAATGCCAAAACGTTTGCGTTTGCGGAGCTAAAATTAATTTGAGAGTTTCTACGAAGAGCTTTCGTCTACGTAAAGAACGAGACAGAGTAGTGATTACACAAATAAAAACACAGTAAAATGGCATAGAATTTCTTAGTTACAAGTGTTTCGTGTCTTAAAAGTTCAATTATTCAAAATCAAAACAAATAACAAACACACGGCTACCTAAACATAGCGGCGAAAGGTCTGAAAGAACTGCAGTGTGGACAGTAAGTTCTTATGTCTTACAAAAATTCACAGCTAAAGGATACAAGAAACGGTTAAAACATCGTTACCTGTAGTTGATGTGGCTTTTAGTCCTTTCCATGAGCGCACTAAATTTTCAAACATCGAAGTACGAGCTGAGTCGATCGCTGTTGTTTACAAACTTGCTCGTTTTAGTTCCTACAGCCGTGGTGGCGTCAATTCGCTTAAAACAAAGATCAGAAACTTTTCTGAGGAAGTATCAAGTCTAATCATATTCCAGAAGTGATTACTAAAGGCATTTTCCGAAAATTGTGCTCCTTCATTCACTTCTTGTCGAGCGGTTTACTTTGAACCAGCTTTCATTCAGCTTCGCCAAGAAACACTGCACTGCGACCGCGACAACGCGAAAATTTCGCGCCTTTTTTGTCCAATCATGTGATCAATAATTTTTCTCTTTTCTTTTCTTCTCTTTTTATCGTTCCTTTCCCTTTTTTATCTAATATTTCACGCATTTTTCTCCCAAAAACACGAAAGTGCAGGCACCGGTCATTTTCATTTTCCTTCAAAATGCGAAATTTACCGCCATCGTTGGATATACGTCATGTAGACATAGCGCATATCGATAACTTTTTTACCATATTTGGGCAGTGTATCAATGTGTTGAATTATATATATATATATATATAAGAGTTGAGTTTTTGGGATATCTAATAAATGTCTTAAACGAAAAAAAGTGCTGGCGACTGAAAATGAGGGGTTCAACTACTAAAAAGACAAACAATTTGTTTTACCTTAGCGGTTGTCCGCCGTCGATGATAACATGTCTTCCATCCGTGAACTCCGCAAACGCGCGGGAAAATCTCGGTTGTTCGACGCGTAGTCTCCAAATTGTCAAGATCGCGAATCTCTGAGTTGGTTTTCCCTTCCAATTCTCCACTTGAAGCTTTTAAAGCTAATGATGTAAGCAACATAAGCATCCCCTGGACTCGCATTTCCGCAGTCAACTGTCTGCCCTTCTGCCTGTTAACTGCGCCAGAGAAAGGACAAAGTTAAGTGACGGATTTTGTCGAAAGAAACGCCTTTAAATCTTTCAAGTTTTTAACGGCAGTTGAAGATATAGTTCCAGACGGACTATGGGTAACGTCATCAGCTGCACGTAAATAATTATAGGCTGAATCATATTCAAAAATTGCTTTGTTATCTAATAAAAAATTTGTCATACAAATTTGTCGTATCCACGCAAATGTTTAATCTACATCAGGTATTAGCAGTTGGTGACCATTCCGGCATAAAAACACTTCTAAATCAACATTTTCTTGTGAGGTTTTTCCTTAAGGAAATACTGCCGATGATAAAACCAGATGTTGTGTTGTACGTTTTTTGAAATTTACATTTATGGATGTATTTGATTGCTCCTTGTCTTTTGCCGCCTCATGGAGAACTTCAGAAGAAAATTGAACCGAATCAAAAGAAAACCTAAAAAATAGGAAGAAATTTGCGGATTATTTTACGTTATACTACTTAGCGTGTGATTTTCCTTCTCTGACCAATCCCCTATGCATTTAGTCAAACGATGTTCGTCTCATCCGCTGTGATTTTAATCATACATGAAACCTTCCCTTCCGTAGTTGATCAAAAGGTGGGCGAAAACAGAACGAAAACACTAATACCGGTATACCCTTAAGAAACGGTGGTCCATTTAGTTAAGGCGACACAGGAAGAGTGGTATAAGCTGATGTTGTCCTGTATATATTATATGACAATTTTAGCTGAACATGGATTCCACATTTGAAATGCTCACGGCGCTAATGGATTTCAATATGCGTTCAATGGTTACCGTTAGACTCGTACGAAAGACGTTAGATTGGTTTTATTCGTATTTGTTCATATTAAGATTACGATAGCTCCGAATTAACCGTTTGAAAGGAGATTTGGGTCAAAATCGAATGAAAAGCGTATACTCCTTTACGTTTTGAATTGAGAGACATTTGGATTAGACCGTCGGTCAATCTAATTGTTTTCAATTCATCAATTCAATTCAAAACAAAGTACCTGAGTGTACATTGCCCGGCCGCGGTAATTGTTGACGGTTTATGCTTTTTATGACCGTTTTTGTCAGATAATCCATCACCCAGATCGACATACATTGATTCTCATAGGGATTTGTTTTATTTAAAGTATCTGCCATGTATCCTTCCTTTGAGATCATATAGCCATGCGTGAGTTTACATTTTCATCTTTTTTGCGTCCTTCTTAAGGTTTCCCTTGTCGGTTGTTGTTGTTGTTGTTGCTGTTTTTTCTGGCGTGTGCGTGTATGTGTGTACATTTAACGAGTTTTGAAAACATTATTAAAAGAAAAAGATATCGTTCATGAAGAAACCAACCAGTCTGGTGTTGCCCCAAAAGAGTTTGTGCAGCTTGTGTGCTAGCAGGGTTTGTTATCTTCCTTTTGTGATCGAGTATTAAATATAACCATGCTTTAGGCCGCCAATTTAATCCAATAAATGTAAAATTTAAAATCTGCAATAAAAAACGGATTTACTCAGTTATTAAATAAATTGTTCATTTTAAATCATATATAGGCTCCAGAAAGACGCCCAATATTAATTTTATTTCGTTGGCTATTTCGAAGTTTCAGTTGATAAAACTCGTACATTTTATCACTTAAGAGGCAATATCACTTATTTGTAGCTAAGAAAACGTATTTGTATCACTAGAAATCTTATAATAATGGTCCTGCCCAGTTTTGTTAACAATTACTGTACTAGTGTTAGTAGTCGACGTCTTTGGCTGCGGGCGGCCAGGACGGGAACGGCGTCACAACTTAAAAAAAAATGGCCAACGTTTTCAAGTTCTCCCCTTTGTGTCTTGAAAAAATTGGTAAATATGTCTGATGGTTTGTACTTTCTTCGAGTGATCAATTGCTTAATATTTTCGTCCCCATGTTTTAAGACCATTTTCATGTACATGATTGTATAAGCAAAGGGACTTAGTGAATATTTAGTGCAGTTTTGATGCAAATCACACAACAAAATCCCTGTGACATTTTCCCTTTAAATAAAATATATTAGCACTCAATATGTACCCTCGCGATGAGTTTTAAAAGTCCGCTGTCTTTTCCTCATTTGTAATTAGAATTTTTTGACAGACCTCAAAAACATCAAACTATTGTTAAAATTTATCCATTATCTTTATTAGAGACATATGTTTACATGGCAATTTTCAGGCGTGGAAGAAGCACAGAAGGAAATAAGACAAATTAATGCTATTTACGTTTATCTGTTAACTCGTTCTTTCTAGATTCAAACACGAAAATGTGCTGTTCTGCATGGCCTCACTTTTGACTTGCTGACTTATAAAACACTAAAATGTACCCAATTATAATCAAACACGTTTTTTTATAATATTCTCCTGTAGTACTGTTACTTTAAACCTTGTCAATTCTTGCCACAAGGAAATGTTAATAGAACATATCTATATATATATATATATAGATATTTTTTTTATTTTCTGGGTTTCAGCTTTATTTGCCGTTAAATATCACCGTCAGTGGCTTTTCATTCTGAGATGAATGAAATGGATGGGAGGCGAAATGCGTCGCAACTAAAAAAAAAATGGCCAACGTTTTCAAGTTCTCCCCTTTGTGTCTTGGAAAAATCGCTAAAAATGTCTGATGGTTTGTACTTTCTTCGAGTAATCAATCACTTAACTTTCGTCTCCATGTTCATCGTCATCATCGTCTAGTGGAGTGGAGAAGAATATTAATGATCTCTATTACTTTAACTGTACAGGACATTCAGTCCTTTACGTATGGCGTCCAGTTTAATCTTAGAATTACACAACCACGCATTTTTAGCTTGGATCATAATACTTCACTACGGGTATGCCTTAAATTACGCGTGGGTTTTTGTACCACGTAGAAGGATCGCGAAAGTTAAACCCACGAAAATTAGTCACTTCATTGTTTTGGACTGAAAACTAAACTTAGTTAAAATTTATCGTCAATCTATCTTCAACTGTTTCCCGAATGATAATGTCTAAAAACTGTAGTTAAGCATCATAAAAAAAACGCCCGATACACTGCTAACGGAAATTTTGCAATTTTACACGATGTTCGCATTTGAGTAGTTACTTTAAACCTTACAGACGTGCAAGCTTTATTGAACCTAAAACATTGGGGCTTTTCAGGAACAATTATTAATATTAAAAACATCTGTCGTTAATTGAAAATTGCACATGGAAATTCAAAAATAATAGTTCCATAAAATCTATAGTAAAAATGATTAAAATATTTACTATAAAAATTAAAAAAAACGAAGAGGAAAATTATTCTAAAAATTCATTCAAATTAATTTTGAGCTTGAGAAATATTTTGATCTCTCTCTCTCTTGCTGTTGAAAAAGAAGTTTAATGATTTACAGTTTAATTTTAATTATTTTTAGGTACAAACGATTACAGTTTTTTGTGCATCATTTTCCGCGTTTGCGCAAAAGGTGTCACAAGTCAAATCTTACCCCAGTTATTACTGTGAACTTGTAATGTAAAAATAACTAATAAATCAACTCACCTTTAGTCAAATATTTCTAAGAGAGAAAACTGTTCTTCTTTTTTTGGCGGTAAAATGCTACAATAAGTATTTCGAATTCTCTATTGCTAAAATAATGTTCCTCCACTACAGGTAGTAATAACTTTGGACGTCAAAAACCATCTGCGTTTACCTTGATAACTTCCCAGTTTGAGTTCAGATAAAAAGGCGTTCGTGTCAACATATATTACAAATTTTATGATGGATCAGACATCTGACGCGCAAAAAGAACATATATAAGCGAAGTCAATACTTGCTATAAGTTAGTGTTCCCAGTTTAGCTAAATAATCAGACAGGATCCATTGGTTGAGTCAATTTGTAATTATAATGGGAAAATATTTGCTTGTTTTAGCGTTATTAATGATCGTGTTAGCAATTAAAGGTAAACGCGAGCAAGTTGAAGGAGCTGACAGTGAAACAAAGAGTGTTGTGCACGAGGATTTTCGCCGAACATCGGATCACGAATTATTTCCGCGGGTTTGCGGTATACATGGATGGAAAACATGCAAGCTGAGGAGACGACGAAGACGATCAAGTCATCTACAAAGGTTTTTTTTTTTACAAAAATATTATATACTACCTTAAAATTCGGAAACTTAAATCAACATAATTAAGAAAAATCCCAAATTAACCTGCCACATCACATGAAAGCAACACCGCCACGTACACAGAGCGTAACTGCTAGATGTCTTTTATTAATTTAAATAATCACACTTTTAGGGCATCTTACCCACAGGGTGAGAACAGTGTTAGTAGACGGCAGAACTATACCTTGTACAGTATAATAATAAATACCAAAAAGGTAACGCTTTAATGATAGGTTTCATTGTTACCCAGGTAAGACTTAAGAATATTTAAAACCACACTACACGACTGTAAGTTATACAGTCTGGTTGTTTGGAGGTGAGAAAATAAAGCCGACCATGTTTAAATTTCGGCTATATTAGAAGATCTAGAAAGGAACATGTTTCTAGTTTTACGATGAACAAATAAATACTTAAATACAGAAACAGCTTCAGGTTGTTCAAGTTTGCGTTAAATATAAAATGGAAACTCGATCGCAGAGAGACCTAGTTATTTAGAATAGCTTAATCTCAATTCTAACGACACAACTAATTGCGCCAAAAGAGATTTACTAGTTTCATTCCTGTTAAATGCAACTTATTGAAAACAAGACATAAACAAACAGGTTTAGATCTCGTACAGACCACAATTACAGTAGTTTTGGTAAGACAATCACAAATTACAAACAACAATTTTCATGTTATTTTGGGATCGGCATAAGTTAGCCTGTTCAATAAAGTTGTCTTTTGGCCGATGCCTATTTTCAGGCTTTTAGGAAGTGTTGCTTTTATTCCATCCTCGTGGAACTACGGTTTCGATGTTGATTTGTTCATCGGTAAAAGTTTTGTGATATTCATTTCTGTAACGATGTTCCCGCTGCGTAAGATGTGGGAACTTCCTTTGCATGAGTCAGTTTACGATGCCATCGGACGCGTCGGTGAGCTGATTATGTCAATAAAACTGCATGTAAATGAATGTTTTAAATACAACAGGTTCCATTGAGAAAGTTGATTACCATTTGGTTATATTTCTATCCATCTTGCATCTTTTTTATTTTAGTTTTTTTAGTTTCATTTTGACTTTTTTTCTCCGTTTTTGTTTGGGTTACTGTACACCAATTGCAAAAATAAAAAATAGTCAAAATGAAGCTTTTGATATATAGACGTTTAACCTTATCAAGGCCCATGTATATAATTATGAAGTCGATTTTGACAACTACAATTGTTCGGTACATCTGTCAAACTGACCAAACGTTTAACAATAAAGAAATAGAATTCTATTTTTCAAACAAAAGAGTCCATCTCCCAGACATTTCCGAGGGCAGTTTCGACTATAAAGAATCTTAACAAAGTATGCTTGTAAATTTTCAGTTGATGGATTAACTCCATGCATCATCAAACAGGAACTTTTTTCATGGCACATGATATCTTTTACGCAAAATACTTATAATCGCTCAGTTACGCCTCATTGGTATTAAAGATTTTAATAAAGAAGGGTTGACAAGGAAATGTGAAAAACAGATAAAATCGATAAATATACCGCCTTTTTATCAGTTGTCGATGAGGCTCGGCCGTTCATTCATATGCAGAACAAGTGGAACAAACGATTCTCTGATAATAACTACAAATAGATTAAAGAGTAAATTAAAATTGACAAGAAGTTGAAGTAATAATTGCAAGCAGTGCGAGGCGGTTACGCCTACTCATTCACTACTAAAAATACACAAGGTTCGCGTGATGTTTTCAGTTTGTTTCGCAAAACAGCACGTGTCGCCAGTACTGATAAAGCATGTAAATTCTTTATTTAAAATACCTGTATGTTTGCTTCATAAATGATACAAGATGTTTTCGGTAAAAGGAATATTTCGAGAAAGCCCTCTCAATGCAAGTTAAAACTACTTCTGTGAGATAAGAAGATGAATACCTG
This sequence comes from Dendrophyllia cribrosa, assembly GCA_024195265.1. Taxonomy (NCBI): domain Eukaryota; kingdom Metazoa; phylum Cnidaria; class Anthozoa; order Scleractinia; family Dendrophylliidae; genus Dendrophyllia; species Dendrophyllia cribrosa. The sequence goes on from JAJLRJ010000004.1 coordinate 2,717,332, forward strand.
ATAATATAAAATGCAAACAATAAACGAATCGAAATGCTCAATGACTCAATCTCGTTATTAAGACTTTTAACTGTTGTTAACATTCTCAAACTAATGAAGAAACTTCATTAAAGATTAAAAAAAGGTAATATATGAATGTAAAAAGACGAGCGCACATTTACATCACAGTAAAAAGATAAATGAGGCAACGTTAATTTATTGGTTTTGAGTATTTTTGAGTCAATTTGGACGGTTTTCTGAGGATTTGGACAAATCCAGAAAAGATGATGATCCAAGATGTCGATGATCAGAACTAATGACCGAATCTCCACGTCGAATGCCTTTATCGTCCGGTCCCGTTTTTGGACGTACCGATGTCATAATTTAAATGCTCTTGAAATCACGAAAGGGTAGGCACAATGTGCGCAGCTCTTATGAAGGTCAAGCCATTGGCTTGCCACCCTTAGAGAGAACAAAAGGACAAACAACACAACAATAGACCCTAATCCTAAAAACAACAGCAGCTTTGTTTTACAAGGCCAATGAAAATAGAGGCTTCTAAGAGCTGCAACCCTACCGCAATGTGCCCCCATGTGCAGGCACATGAACTCCAAAAATGAACAGGCTAAATAGAGTCAATGGGCGAGCGTAGGTGTGATCAGTTAATCTCTCACTATAAACTAAAGTTAAGAACAGGACGCATGCGATAGGTACGCTATGTAATAAAATGATTTTTCAGAAATAAAAGTTGACGAACGACTTTTTTGAACTTTTCCATAATTGTTCCCCACCAAGCATTGTTTTGAAAAAATGCAGCGTGATAAAAAACATAGCTCACCATGCTCTAGAAAATGATGTCATGGACTAAAGTTATCCCATTTATCCATGTAGTGTGCTTATTTGATCGCTCGAAAAACTGTAATAAATAAAATGCATCGACCATAAGGAACAATTTGATATATGATTCACGGCAAATGCGCACAGTCTCAAACAACATCGACTCAAAATGCTCCTTGCGAGGATGATCTCAAAGTCATTGATGACCGAAAGTAAAGGGTGTGTACGTGTTTTTAGCAATAACTTTTTTCCTGACGAGGACACTTTTAACAGTAAAATTATTAAGCAATAAAAAACATAGGTCACCTTGCTCGTTAAGGAGAAAAACATCTCTTATTCATGTGGCCAACTCAAGAAATCATGCGCAGTAGTGATACATAATGATACTGACTGAGGAATCTCCTTAAGTTATTCATTGTTTATTTCCATTTTTTCAGGCGGACGACCACAAATTTCCAGGATGAACCAAAAATAGGCTTTAGCCTGAATGATGGAGCTGACATTGGGAATACAGTCTTACAAGGCAAATAAACAACACAGAGATCAGAGAGTTTCTGCATGGGTACGCTTGGTGAAAAGCTCACACTTTGATAACTGTTTGCAGCCAGAGGGAACAACAAGGCATTGAAAAGGGGCTTTAGAAACTGGCACTACATTGCAATTTACAATATAATTTAGGAAGAAATTTATGCTTGTAATGATATAATCGAAATGGATATTTTAATGTGAAAATGATTTTTTACATGTCAATGTTCAGAAAAAAGAAGATTTTTCTCAACTTGGAAATTATAGCGGAGCTCTCGTCGGCCGAAGGCCCGGTCGGGGAGCTCCATACTCATAGAACCTTTTCCCGTCATTTTACATGGTCATGGCTAGCGGAATGCTTCGAAGACTATCGTAGATTTCAAAAACGTTTACCGGAAAGCTTCCATTGATTTTCGAAGTCAACTCCAAGTCTTCCAGGTATTTTAGTAGTTGACACAAAGACTTTCCTTTTTTGATTCGCGACAACACTTTGCGATTTACAGGTTCTCGCGTTATAGTTGAATATGAAATAAATAAAAGTTCTAACGCTATCTTGTACAATTAGCGATTAATGGGTACTTGTGAGTACTTCAAAGTTCTCAAATGGCACGTGCATGCATGAGGGCTCATGCAATTTTGTGAACTTCCAAAACATCACTCGTACCCACTTATCTGTAACTGTACTCGAGGTTGCGCAATTTCCTTTATTGATTACCTGCTTGTACAATTAGCGATTAATGGGTACCCGTCAGGACTTGAAAGTTCTCAAATGGTACCCGCCTAAGGGCTCGTGCAATTTTGTGAACTTTCAAAACATCACTCGTACCCACTTATCTCTAACTGTACTCGAGGTTGAGTTATTTTCTTTATTAAGTACCTCAATTATTTTTAATAATTTCGAAAAAAAGAATTCGAATATACCTATGGTTGAATCTTGGCACAAAAAATGTGCTGCGAAAACATCCAAGTGGAGACCAAACCTTGGGCTATTGAATGTGTTTTTATAATACATAACTTTTTCACCCATTACAGTACTTAGATCATAAATGCATGTCTTGAAATATTAATTCAAGAACGATTTATTGTATTTATATATAGTAAAGCACGGTTTCATTCAAACGGTTTTTGTGAAAACAATTTATTCAAGCACGAAAAAACACGTAACGGGATGTACCAAATTAGATCATGTTCCATATTAAGATGTTTTGTATTGATGGTAAAAAAAGAATTTCTATTTCCGTTGTCAATAAAGAATATGTTGACATGCAAATTTCTATCGGCTTCTGGAAAATATATTTATCGTCTTCGTGGCTTATTTCGTTCCCACGCAGTAATAAATATAACAGCCCTTTTCCTTAACTTGTTATTACTCCTTCACTTAGTTTTATCTAATGGTGAGAATTCGGTGGGTTATGAATTTAGGTAAATAAACTACTTAATAATATGAAGTTCTCTTTGAGTTACCAAAAATAACCATCTATATTTAAATCGGCTTTTTCCATTTTAGTATCAGATGCTGCTCTTCTTACGCTTATTTTCATTTTTAACAAATTAACATTTATTCCTCGAGAACGCGCCGGATACGGGCCGATATATATAACCAGCAAGGCGCGTACCGCCGACTTGGTTATAATCAGTTCACATCCGGCAAGTCCGAGAAATTACAAACGTCGCTAAAATTCTCAAATAACGCAAACTTTTCCGGCGAGTTTTTAGCCCAAAACGTTTTTCAGAATTATGATGGCGTGATTAGAAAACAAACCGTTCAAACAACTTAGTCAACTTAAGGGTAATGGCTCAGATCCATAGCCGGGAAGAAACCAATCAGAAATTAAGAAAATTATTATTCAGAGGTGCAAATTTACTAATTATACATACCCAAACTGTTACCTGTTGCTTAAGAAAACAATTTATTTAAAGAAGATCTAAATATTTCCTCATTTCATTAAACTTATTAAAGAGTAGAAAGTTGTAATGACGGATAAAGCTTAGGTCTTAATAAGAGGAGTAGGCGTTTGTTTTTTAAATGTTTATTGAAGGCAGACTAATACAGTCATTTATTATTCGACTTTAACGTCATTTTACCTTATAAGGTAAAGAGTACACGCACAATATCCCAGCGTATTTTCTGTTAAACCATCGTATAATATGTATATATATTCTGGTTTCTTCTTCTTTGCCTAAGTCTGATAATAAAGCACGTACGCAAAAATAACCTTTTATTTCAGTACTAAATACGATTAAACAAAAAGTTAGCATGTATTTTTAATGCAAAACAAGTTAGAATAATATCTATATATAAACCACCCTGGCGGTAAAATGCAACAGTCACGCTTTATTTTAAGAATTCCTTAACATAATCAAATCCAATATGTTTAACGGATCACGTGTACAAAGAAGCAACCGGGATCAGTCATACCTACAACTTATTTTTTTCTCATCTCATATTGAGGCACGATCGAAGGTTATAGCCACTATTTGAATACAGTGTGGCATGAAATTTTCCGGGAGTTTAATTTCGCGGATTGTCGATTTTTTGTGTTCCGTGGGAACAAACTTTCGCGAATTCCGATTACAGACCGTTACCGCTGAGAACAAATTTTCTCGGCTCTCGGCTGTCTTGTTTATTTTACTATTAAGTCTTCACTCGTGTCGGCGATTCTTCGATTACAATTGAACGGCCACGGTAAGCGTATACCATCTGGGCCTGGTAAAACACGTAAAAAGCTAGTACTAAATTGAAGTTTTATTGATCTAAATAAATGGAGTTAATTTTTGCAATTTTTTTTTCTTATGAGTTTATTTTCGTGGGATCTTACTTTCGCGAATCATAATAGAAAACCCGCAAAATTCGTGAAAATTAAATCCCGCGAAAATTAATGACCACACGGTAATGTCTTTGCTGTTTTAATAGCAGAAACATTAAAACGAAAAAATACGCGTGTCTTCCTAAAGCGTGAAACATATTGCACTGGTCATCATTTGTTGCGGCACAGTTTGATATAGATACGGGGGTGTTCAAATGTGGCCAATTTTTGAAATGTAAACATGTAAACTAAGCGCCACGCATTATTATCTACCACGACCACGCTACTGTGAATTGTTCTGGAACAAAGTGCATTAAATGAAGGACAGAAAAAGGATATATAACAGCTTATCTCAGTCTAGAGAGATTCAATTCCATCTCAAATCTTAACTGTAGACATCCTCAATTTCAAACACCCGATCTCACTGACGTCGATTTCGTTTGACAGCAGTTATAATGCAAGTCCAACGTTGGGTTATGCCGGTTATGTTATTTTTAATTTTAGTAGCTGTGTCATTAGCCCTTAAAAACACGCGTGAGCGAACCGAAGTGGAGTACACAAAGATTCGTGAATACGAGATTCCACATCGAGCATCAGCAAAGTTTGGTACTCGTGAAAGACGGAAGTCAAGGGCTACAGCGGTTACCAAGGTAACGGAGAACGTCACTATCCTCCTTACAGTTTGTATTTTACTACAATACAATTCAGACTACGAAGTTTGAAAAATGCATTTTCACAAATGAGTCTCAAATACACTGTCATGGATCGATGGCGACTACGAAGATAAACAACTGGTACCCCTTTAAAACAGACAAAACAAGAAGATTCATTTATTGAACTATTCATCATTTCCTAAACATATGGTTGACTTTTGAAATTCATGTTTCGCCTGTTGTTAAAAATTAGGGTAAAGGATAGAGAGGACTAATTAAAAGAAAAATGCGTTCATATATATATACATAGGCAGGATAAAATAGTTTACACGAACGAATGACTCCCAGTAAAAGGATCCATAGGGATACAGCGTCTCCACGCGAAATCGTAGATAAGTATAAGTTTAAATGAGCGAAAGTGACAAACTACGTTTCGGCCTTTGGCCTTTTTCAGGTTAAAACATATTTACACTAAAATGTTAAATATATAAATATATATTACCTTTTGAAAAAATACAAATTAATCAGTTATCATACGCATAAGCTTCTTATATGTAGAAACAAGTACAAGCCATATGTAATACGTTCTGTACTCTGTCCAATAACAGTGTTGTTACTTTTCTATGTGTTTTAGCAAAAAACAACGCTATCTAAAGTTTTTGATGACATTTTTGGAGGCGATCGTCAAACTCGACATTTACAAGAGGCACCCGAGATATCTGCCAGTTGTGTATGCGGATTCTTTTCATTCAAGTGCTGCTATAATCAACGGAAACATTAACCAAGGTAATGTGTATAGAAATATGTGGGTCGCAAAAAAATAGTAGGAGTATTACTTACTTTACAAATAAAGGTTACATTTGAATTCGCGACGATTATTAAAGAAGGGAACCTTGTGCTTTTTTAGCGCCATTTCAATTCGTTCCTTGTATACAAGTTACGCAGGCGAGATCGTTGCCCTCGTTATTGTACCTGTTAGTAATCTGTTAGTATGAAAATCTGATTGGTAATTATATTAAGAACATTTTTTTTTACTTTGTAGGCAGCGATGATGATCAAACAACGACGCTGCCAAAGCGAGAAATCTTTGACTCCACTTTTATAAATTGTAAGGAGCTTCAGTCAGACAAGAAATTTTAAAAAAATAAATCTGGTTGGTTGCGTATCTGGTTCATTAAAGTATGTCTTCATCAAAGTCTCGTAAAAGACCTTATCGGTACCGTGTGAAGTGCGAAGAGTACGAGATGTAGAAGCTCATTCTCGGGTCGTTCACAGCGGTAGAAAAGTAAAATGTCAGCGAGTGCTAGAATCATCATCGTGACGAAAAAACATGACGTCACGAGTTTCATTTTAGCCCCTCCACCTCCACCCCCCCCCCCCCCCCCCCCCCCCCCTCCCTCCCGGACAAAATTTTTCCCGTACGCCGAAAAACTACTAGGGGCAAAGAAGCGAAGTGGGCAATTGCTCAAAAAATAACCAAATACCCTATGGTTCTCCTAACAAAACGTATTTACAGTTGAACTTCTTCTTATGGACACCTCTACAGGACGGACTCCACTCTATTACGGACAGTTGTCTTGGACCCGAAGATACCAAAATTCATACAATCCCTACCTCCCTATCATAATGTGGACACTTCGTACTGATCCCTTTGGTCGTCACATGTTATAAACAGACATATGTCAATCATAATGTTCCCAGATAAATGTCACACAAACTCACAAATTTGTGTGCATATTAACTAAGTGCACTTAAAATTAAAATTTAACGCTCAAAGTCAACGCGAGCACTCTACCTTCTCTCCTACCCCACCCACCCAATTGGTCAGAATGGGGAAAAGGAGTGGTTTTGTATCATTGATTATCAACAAAATAAGACGTTGATCTTCTCTGATATTTAATGTGTCTTTTTGTGTTCATCTCGATATAACCTCGAGATTTTATAACTGCGCAAGTTTATTTATATTTCAATTTACAATTGATACTGTTCGTTTCAATTTTGCAGTTTATCATAAGAGCTATGCACAACATTTATATCAAAGCACTCACTAAGATGCTGCGTAATTTAATTAACTTTTTCTTTCTTATCGAAAATCACAAATGAACAATTTAATGTTTTCCTCTTCTCAACGGCCTTTTAGTCAATCAATCGTCTAGGTCGCCTTCATACTCCTATACACTGTAAAAAGATGAGGAATATCCCAAATTACTACAATGAGAGTCGGGTTATTTACTTTTCATATTCAACCCCACGGGAAGAAGGGTGGAGCACTACACGGGGAGGTTCCGCCTAAAGGGGTGCTAATATACAAAGAGGAAGAGAAGATCTAATATCTTTTTTATAAATTGTTGGTGTCACACGACAAGCTAAGTATTTTTCGAGCAAGCGCCTGACTCAAGCGCACTTGAGATTCTCAAGTAACAATTCAGAAAAAAACCTGATAAGAACGTGTATTACTTTTCATTCATTCAAAGTATAGGTTTCAAGTGCATCTAGAAGCCCTAGTGTAAAATCACCAGTTGATGCAACACGCCGATACGAAAATTCAGTGAATCCTCACCTTAGATAGTGTTCTAGCAGCAAAGTCACGATGTAACTCCGCAAATGCAGATTTCTGGGTCTATCGCTGATGGTCCCTGGAGATTTTTGAATTTTTGATTCGTGCGCTTCTGTTCGGGAATGTCAGATAAAGAGTTCTTCTAATTAAGAGTAAAAGAAAAGAAAAAAATTCAAATGAACATTTTTTCTGGTTGCGTGGCGTAAGTTATATCACTCTATAAAGTGTAGCGAAAGCACAATCCAGGGCAGTTTGGTTCGCAGTAAGCTGTTGGGACTGGTGAGAATTTCCCTCGTATGACATGCCCATTTGTAATTAAAAAATATACCTTTTCTCTGCGACATGATAAGTTCAAACTAGTTTGGTTTCTTAATTTGCCTATTTGTTCGTTGATTCACCTTAAAGCTTTACATATCCAAGCAGTTACTACCGGTTTTTGTTTTCTAATTACACTTTATATGTTTGTTTACTTTATTGCCTTTATCTATAGTGACCCTGTTGTTTTTTTTTCTGTTACCTTGTTAACTTGGTTTTTTTATGCAAATGTAAATGTAAAAGCTTGTAACTGTTTAATTAAATTATTAAATATATATATATATATATATATATATATATATATATATAAAACTAGTTAAAAAGACCGAAAATGGACAACTTTTGGTATAAAAAAATGTAAAAATTTAGTTAAAAAACGTTTCGGTCTCTCGACCTTCATCAGTTGTACAGCCGGACAGTTACACATGAGACTTAAATACGGTTACAACAATGACTTAACATTAAACTACTGATAAATTACGTAACAAAAATAAAAGCAAAATTACAACAGTAATACAATATATATAGAGCAGTTTTCAATTGAGTGTCGAAAGTAATTACACAATTGCTTTGGTTTTGCATTGCTACGCTTTGTGATTGGCTAAAAAATCTCGCGCCACTTTCTCGACCAATCAGAAGTAAAACCAAAACCAATCGTGACTTGCTCGCACGCGTTTTCCCGCGCTTGGCGCCCGCGACATATAATTGCTTTGAGCTCTGATTGGTTCATTGGATTGTTTACGACTGCTGTGATTGGTCAGAGTAATTACTTTGGTTTTGGTTTTACGACACTCAATTGAAAACTGCTCTATACAATATAACAGTAATACAATATATATATATATATATTTGTTAGTTTATTTATTTATTTATTTATTTATTTATTTACTTTCAACGAACTCCCACAAAATCTTCAGCACTGAAGGAGATGGGGTAATATGGAAGAAGAAGAAGAAGAAGAAGAAGAAGAAGAAGAAGAAGAAGAAGAAGAAGAAATGTTAACACATATCAGTTATTTTGTAATCTCATCCTAGAAATAAGTAAATTAAAAAAATAAAGAAATAAAAAAATAGGAATTTCAGTGGAAATCCACGAGGTGACTCTATCTTCCACTGCTTCCAGATGGATTGCAATTGAAGATGTTGGCTTTTGTGAAGGAAGGAAAACCGGAATACCCGGAGAAAAACCCTCGGAGTTTGTAAACCGCCTGTCACGAAATCAAATTTGATGAACTGTAATCCACTTCGGATCCGTCCTTGTAATCCTGCTCTTTTTCTCACACTACTCTTTTGTTTTGCTCTCTAGAATCTTTTTTATCCAATTTTGTTGTATATCTGATGACATTAGGCTATAAAACATGAAAATTAAGGTTACAGTGTACCTTCAGATCGAAAATTTATGGCGTCAAAATAAAGTTTACAGGATGAACTTTCATTCAAAAAAAAATTATCGAAAAATAGTGAAAATTGACGGAGAAATGACGGTATAACTTCTGTGGGCGGAGTTTGTTTACGAAGCGATATGTTTTTTTAAGTGCTGTTTTCTCAAAGTTAATTTTTCGCTTGTAGGGGACACTTTGAAAAGCTACAACTCAAAGGGAATTTGTTTCGTCAAGAGCCATTTCCGTGCGATTACTCCAATTTTTTTTCTCCCTTTTTTGAAAATATTCTGTAACTTTTCACTGCAATTGAATATGGGAAATCGCCGACACGTTTTTATAGCGCTTCGTGTCTGGAAACCCGAGAACAAATCAAATTAGCAAAATACAATAATTGCTTTGAGTTATAGCGTTTTAAAGCTAATTTAGACGTCGTAAAAAATTCGACAATTCATTTTATTACCAAATAGTTTTTGTAATAATTATCAAACACGAGGACGATTGTTTCATCAGGATTTCCAAACACCGAGAAGTGGATTGAAAAACGAGGCGCAGCTGGATTGTTTCTAAACTGCGTAATTTGGTGTCTTTTATATTATAAAAATTAAAATTACAAGGCTCTGGCATACGGCTCCGGTTAGCACAGCGGAAAAGAGAAAGACCGAGCACTCGAGAAGAAATTACACATCTCCGCACACCTGTGTTTCATCACTCACCTATTTTTGAATCATGCATTCTTAAATTTATGCTGCTCGTGTTACCAAGAAATTATATTGCTCAGTACAGTAAAGAGAGAGTGGCTACCGGGAGGGTAATTCATCGAGGTAACTCCCGGCGTATCACATCGAGCGTTCGGGTTTCCGAACTCATTCGAACTCAATCGAACTCTTTCGTTCAATTGAGTTCGATGGAGTTCGGCCATCGAACGAAATCGAACTCACAAAAATAATATAATCGAACAAAATCGAACGTTCGATTTTCGAACTCAACCGAAAGTGAAAGATTTCGATTAAGTTCGGTCATAGGCTCAGTCTCCAGCCGTGGGTGTCTCGATGCGCCCGCGATATCTCCCCACCTCACGGCTGGGCGCACGGCTTTGGTTATTGTTTACATTGACCAATCAGAAACGAACCCGCCGAAATTTGCGGGGCATAAATTAGCGGGTATTTGCATAAATAAACAAAGATGGTGGACTATGCAAGCTTTAACGGGCGGGTTTGAAAATGCTTGCTCGTACGCGCTTCAGAAGTTTGGGTTTGATAATTTCAGGGAGAAACAGAGTCTTGCTATGAAGAAACTTATTTTGGGACGAGATGCATTTGTCATTCTACCGACTGGTTCGGGTAAATCCTTAATTTTTCAAGCTTTTCCACTAGTGTTGGATCACTTCGAAGGAAAGCAAAGTTCGCATCAATCTATTCTATTATGTAAATGACGTGTCCATTTTCCGCATAATTGAATGACGTCATGGACAAGCAACCAAAGCCGGGTATATACTCCATGGAGGTTTTTAATTATATGCACACAAAACTATCCGGCACTTATTTAGGGTTAAAAACTCATTTTAAAATGGTTAGCTTTTATTTACTGTTATGGGTAGTGATATCCATAACAGTAAATAAAAGCTAACCATTTCAAAATGAGTTTTTAACCCTAAATAAGTGCCGGATAGTTTTGTGTGCATATAATTAAAAACCTCCATGGAGTATATGCCCAAAGCCGTGCGCCCAGCCGTGAGGTGGGGAGATATCGCGGGCGCATCGAGACACCCACGGCTGGAGACTGAGCCTAGTTCGGTCATCGAACGAAATAGAACTGACTCAGAACTCACAAAAGAAAAACGCGAATCGAACAAAATTCGAACTCTTGATGACATCCAGCGTTGCTAAAAACTCCCAATAATTGTAGTTTTACTTTTCCGCCTAATCATCGAAATTTTGTACGCCACTGCCAGTGTGTCACGGTGCGAAATTTAATTCCAGCCCTGTTACAGTCGGAATTTGTTTCTGGTTCGAAAGGTGTTGCAAGTAACTCCATAAAGTTACGTTTAAAATAAGTCAAGGCGAGCATCTTCTCTGCCATGTGCAACAATACATCGTAATAATATGCCGTTTCTGCGAAAATAGATTAAAGTTAAGTTTACGCGTTCACCGGATCGACCTTAGACTCTTTATTTTGTATTTTAGCTCAAAGTTGGACTCCGAACTTAATCGAACTAAATCTAATCAAAATCGAACCATAACCGTTCGATTTAATTCGATTTAGTTCGATTTGGTTCGGCCATCTTGTTTCATCATCATCAGTTTTGTGTTTGATTTCGTTCGATGGCGGCCGAACTACATGAAACCGCTTTCGTTCGATGGAGTTCGATTGAGTTCGATGGAAAGTTTGTTCGATTTCGTTCGATGTCATACACTGGGCTTAACGTTTCTTAGTAGGTCAGGGTACAAGAGCCGCTCAAACATTAAACTTATGTATCGTTTTTATTACACACAACCTCCCGTTTTAAAGCATCAAGAACTCCACTTAGTGAATAAAATATCATGACACAGCTTCCCTTGCCTACAGAAATTGCTATATCACATTTCATCCTCTTCCGGAGAAATAAGACATACATATATTGTTGCGAGTTTTTTACATGTACATGCGAGGATTCTGTCATTTATCAAAATTACACTGTCTCTTAAAACGGAAGGAAATTAAATGAGGAAAACGTTTTCTTTAGATACCTTTTAGATAGTGTTTGGGATTCTCTTGAGAATGTCTTTATAACCGAAAAATTAAAGGAAATATTATATATTCAACAAATAGAAACAACTGAACGACATTTTGAACATTTGCAACTAGAAACAAATTGACCGTAGCCATGAATTAAACAATAGCGACCTTCAGATTGGACTACGAGTACGAGATTGAGTACGAGTACGAGTTTTCAAACCAAATTCGTGTGCCTCATATACTTAATTATCACACCAATTTTCTCTAACGTTTATTTACGTGTTAGTCAGCAACAGGAAGGAGTTACAGTTCGGTGGATACAATTATCTCGAAATTCCAAAGTCGTACTCGTACTCGATTTCGTACTCGTAGTCAAATCTGAAGGTCGCTGATGTTGTAACATGGCCAACATACGCACCTATAAAAACAACCATTTTGAAAGTCTTCTTAGATTTGTTACATCAACTCCCGCGTGTAAGAACCTAGTGGTTTAAGAACCTGTTGGCAGAAATTTGCCATTTTAGTACCCAAAAATATCAGAACCTGTTTAGCCAAGCAAGATCAAGCAGATTCTGATAAACCAAGGAGTTTAACTTTGAGATTGCAAATTTATATTACAAGAAAATACCAAACTGTAATTACAAATAAAAGTAGTAAATCCTACAACAAAAACAGGTTATATAAAGTACATACTGTTGTAGAGATGAGACTGCATATAATCAGCTTTGTTATGCTTATTTATCATAATACAGTTGTGGATAAATGCTGTATATTTAAGGACCAAACCCAAGTTTATTTATTTTTCTGGTAATCCACAATTACTGTATATCTCCTTCGTAGAAATTAAAAACCTAATTAAGAAGATACTAAGCTTTAATTACCAATACTACCCCAAAATAAGCTAAAATACAAGAACCTATTTTGCCAGACTTTAAGAGAAAAATGTAAGTTCTTACACGCGGGTTTTTTTCTGTATTGTACAATTTTGATCACCATATTAGGAAAACGTACCTATGGGAGAGAGCGTCTTTTACAACAAGTCCATGAGGTCATTCCACAAACGCAACCAGAGACAAATTGAGATGGTCGGTGGGTATCTTCAACTTTACTAACGCGTAAACCTTGCTCTTGGCTGTCTGTTTCATCGAGTGTTAGTAATGGCATTATATCAGCTATGAGCACAACAAAAACGACCATATGCGCCCGGAAAATTTTCTGTTTTCAAATACAGAATTCAACCAAATGCTGAGTTTAGTTACTATAGGAAATGTACACCAACCCAAAGCTTGCAATAAATTGCAACTAACTAATAAAGACTTTTGTTGTTGTCGATGTTTTTGCTACATATTATCTTTTACCGCTGTTTTTAGCGGAGCTCTGCGGGCCGAAGCCCCATACTCATAGAACCTAGAACCTATGCCCGTCATTTTTCATGGTCATGGCTAGCGGAATGTTTCGCGCGTGCGTGTGCGGCCCGCGGCGGCCCGCCCGTGTCACAACATCCGGGATCTTAGCAATTTTGAAAGCAAACCGAGACCGAGGCTTTGTTTTTCGCGCGGCCACACAGTCGTGAGCTCGGTAAACACTTTAGTTAGATTGTTGTGTTTAGCGGAGAATTAAAGTCGTTATTTCCTTGCAGTTTTTAGCGGTTTGCTACTCAAGATAGGGATACTAATTAAGGCATACTCAGAAGCCGCTTTAGTGGAAAAAGAAGAGCTTTCAGGGATAAAATCTTGCTTCGAGGATGAGAGCAATGAGGGGAGATGTTTGTCATTTCGGGTTTCAGAACTGAAGAAGCGGAGATTTAAGCTTAAAGAATTTCCAACAGTGGAGGGACTTAAAGGTAAAACAAAATACATTTTTTGATGGGAATTTATGTTGATATCAACTTGTGATTGACTTTTTCTTTGTGTTCTCGCTAGTTTTGGAGAATTGTTTATGAAACGTTCTCAAATTCAGTCGTATTGATTTCTTTCATCGAAGACAGCTCGGCCTCGATGAGCTATAAATATATGGTTCGCTTTTTGCTTTTAAGTAATGATCCGCATAAGAAGGAAAGCGCTGAACGGCAATGGAATGTCAAACACGATGGAATGTCAAGATTTTTCATTGTTACAACTAGTGATCTCATTGGCCTAGACTCAAAAATCGCTAAAAAGTTAAGGTTCAAGGTGCATTTTGTCTAATTTTTTTAAGGTTTGAAGTAATTTGAGACCCAATCGCACAACATACAATTTTTAAAAGAAATTGTATTTGGGGAACTTCATCAAAGAAGCAAAATTATTAGCTATTGTCTTCTGCTGTTCTGATTGGTTAAGCACGAACATTTCCTAAAATTTATTTGACGCAAATGGATTTCCTTTATTTTAAAAATGAAATATAATTATTAACCATCAGCTCCTCCTCTATTCTTGAAATCAAAGATATTCTATGTGGGAAAAAGCTAATGACGCAGAACAATGAAGTTTGCTATCGTTCTTATGTGGAACAATACTTAAACATAAACTTATGGAGATTTGAATAACATTTTTCGAAAGAAAGGAAGGAATCAAACTGGAATCAAACTGGAATCAAACTGGACGCCGCAACTTCACCGATTGCTTTTATATGTCGAAGAAGAAATGATGAGAACTCCGATAAAAAGGATAATAAAAGGCATATTTTTTTAGAAAACAAATTTAATCATTTTTTAATCAATGGAATAAAAATAAATAAATAAAAACTTCGTTACGCCAATTCTCGTTATGCCCTTACGCGGATTACTATAGGCAGGATTTCATAGGCAGGAAGAAACAACCAAATTTGAAAGTGAGGCCAGGAGACATCGTAAAAAGGAAGGTCAAAGTTTATATCAATTCCCGACCTACAAATGGCCACTGAAAAATCTACGGGGCGGCTAAATTGGTTTCATAACAGAGAAACAGAAACATGCTCGATTTATTCCGCCTAACACAAAATTAGGAGCGTCCTCCTTCGTCTAACGAGATTATTCAACTGGCATTGAATTTATTAAACCTAAAACATCTTTTTACTTTTTAAAGTGCCAAACATACACAAAATTCCAAATTTCAGTTGTAGTACTACTTCATTTGGTCGCAATGTCGGACGCAGGAGCTGCAAACGCCAACGAGCTGAATCACCATGACCGGACTGTGATGTTTGGAAAGTCCGCCATAGAGCTCAACGGATGCGTCCGACTTAATAATAGCAATGTGGTACTTTAAGTGCCAGTTCGATCAAATTTGTAAATTTCGCATTTGCACGGCCGCCATTAGCTTTGAATGTTCCTGAAGTTCCAAACGATAGCCAGCGAAAGTGACGTCAGAGACTCAAAACCAACAAGGAAGGAGGGGGGGGGGGGGGGGGGGGGGCGGTGTTCACAAATGTAACCAAAATAACCAAAATAACAAGCGTGTTTTAAAACACAAATAACGAAAGTAGCAAAGCAACAAGGAAGTGGGGGAAGGGGGCACAAATGTAACCAAAATAACCAAAATAACAAGCTTGCTTAAAAAATTAACGAAAGTAGCAAGTGTTTATGAAGAATCCTACGAATTACATTGCAGGACCATGTCAGTACCGAAGAGCTTCTAGAAAGAGCAGACATGAAACTGATGAGTCAAGAAGTGCAGAAGCGGCGTAGATGGAAGATGTTCGGACATATACTAAGGCAATACCAAAACAACGACTGCAACATAGCAATGACTTGGGCACCAGAAGGGAAAAGAAGAAGAGGAAGATCGAAGACCGAAGACTACCTGAAGACGCATAGTTGAAAAAGAAAGAAAAGAAGCAGGATGGGAATCATGGAATGAAGTGCGGACTATAGGCGCTAACCGAGAAAGGTGGAAACACTCTGTGGAGTAAATAAAAAGCAAAGCACCGCAAACGAAAATGCTGCCGGTGGCCTTATGTGCCACGAGGTACGAAGTGGATAGGTGAAGGTTAAGGTGAAGTTTTTTTATGTAACTTGCCATTTCAGTTAGCGATCGTGGTTTTACGGTGTCGACTAATGAATGTAGTGAATGTAATGTGCTTATCCGTAAAAGCACTCAAAACACTCTGGAATCAATACAACTGCAATGGGTTCAAGACGTCACGAGTTCAAGCTGTTCCCCCCTCCCCCTCCCCCCTCCCCCTCCCCCCTCCCTCCTCCCTCCTCCCTCCTTCCCCCTCCCCCCTCATTATTCCAATTGTGGGACACCTTGCAGACCTTGGATCCGCGACCATATTTCCATCATGTAAAAGTTGAGCCAAAAATAATCAAAATCGAAACTTTACCGTTTAAACTTTGGGTAAGCATTGTTGTGAAAATATGGTTGTCATGGAAACGTCACCTGTCGTGAAGAAAAAACAATCAAAAAAATGTCTTCAGATAATTTTGAAAAAACCTTTCGAAAGTTTTTGGATATTGATTAAATGATTCTAAAGGCGGGTAATCATAAGTCAAAGATGCACGCGAATTATGGAAAACGATTTAAAACGGTCTCTTTCTTTTACAGGAACACGAATTTGTTATGGAACACTTTTGTATATATTTTTATTTATTAGTTTACGTAGAGCTCGTACATATATCCGTATGTAGTAAATATGTATGGTCTTTTAATTGGCAGTTCCTGTTTTATTAGGTTCTGTGGATGTCTTCCAGTTAAGAATACAGTACTTGCTGTTCAGTTCTATTCCTCCGTATAACTGGTTCCTTTCTAACTATTTCACTGTCATTTCAAGACTACCCAAAAGTACTACTGAAAAATAAACAGAACCATTAGAAAGCACTGTTCGATATCTTTCATTTGAATTGACGCACTTGCATTTGCAGATCTCATTCATAGCTATTTTTTTAGAGCAGTTCCTTTGTTTCAAAGGTAATTTTCAAAGTGACACGCTCGACGACCTATTGCGACACGAGAATGAGATCGAAGTTCTCAAACTCCGACATCGTGGAATTCTTGATTTTTCCATGACACTAAAACCATAATTAGATAAAACAAATAAAGGATGCTAAAATGAACTGAAACTGTATGCTGTGAAGAAAGTGTGACATTATCGCGACTACTCGCCTGCTTAATTTCTCTCTTATCATCTCATTAATTCAAATTTGGACCTAAACAATTATAGGCATGGGTCGAGGAGGGTTTTGTGAGGTGATATCCAAACTTATCAACGTGAAGGTAAACGTTATCAACCGGGGATAACTGCTGGGTCTGAATATCATGAAACAGAATCTAACAACTATTTTGCTCTACATTGTTATGAAAAAAACAGCGATTGTAGGTCAAGGTCAGTCAAACAAAAGGTGGTGGGTGTGATTAACAATAATTGCAATAATAGGTATTACGGTGTGGCACAACATGACAACTGTGGCTTCAAAATATATACGGGCAGTTAATTTCTAACATAGATAAAGCAAAAAAAAGTTTGTAATTCTTACAAGAACAAGATGGTAAAACGCAAATATGAGAACAAAGTGACAAACTGTTGTAATGTGACAACTCTAACGCTAACACAAAATAGTGCTAGCAATTCTCATTGCTGGCTAGCATTTCCTTTTGTACTGACATATGTCCGACGACCCTTGATAAGCGAACTGAGAGTTCGAAGTCTTCGGTTTAAAAAGTATATTCTTAAGACAGAGTACATTAATTTTCCGCAATGTCAAGACATCATATCTGCAAAAAATAAACATCATGTATTTTTTTTTATTGAGTGTTTTTCTTTAATTTTTTATACGTCATTAAGTACCATATTTTCTTTCCTACACACATCTACAAAAACATAGCGCTTCGATGCGTCTCTAATTAGAGATGTGATTCTCTTTGACCCTTGTACTCAAATTTGGATTTTAAATTTAGTTTTTTAAATGCAACCGATATACGATGGCAGCGATGAGCAAGCGCTTTTGGTATTCAAGGGTATCGATGTGGTTAAGGGCAATCGATAAAAGAAGCGATTTTAAATCGTCAGCCAGTTAAATGGAAGAAAATTAAACTATCAATTTTTCAGGTCGTCGACCGCTAGGAACTGGATGATGGTGGATGGAAAAGTCACAAGCTCCGTCAAAATTGTCCACTTTCTGCACTGTAAATCGGTACCGCTTTCCCCCAATTGAGAGTGAGCACTTCTAGAAATAATGAAAATTTTTAAGAATAAAGTTATCGTTAGGAACCACCTTAAAGATTTGGAAAACGTGGTCGTAAGTAGAGCTGGTCGCGTAAGAGATCTGTCAGTTATAGAGTGATCGTTGAGGAAAGCTGCTTGCTTGACCGAAGAGGATGGTCGAAAGAAGAGTTTAGCTGTAGTATGATTTTTTATTTTCCTGCACCGAGTCACGGAGTGCTGCATGGCAACGTAATATTCGTATTCTTTTCGTCCGCCTTGATTTCTTACTCAATTCCTTCTCAAAGCAACTGAGTTTTGTAATAAATGTCCCCGGTGTTTATTCTAACAAATAAGGCATTCAGGGTTACAATTATATGTAACATTTGCAAAGCGTTCAGGTTGTTGTAAAATGGTGTTAGCCGCAGTCAGGTAACCAGGCTTTTCGGTGTAGCTTGACCCCACGAAGATAGTAACTTTTCTGGATCAGAAAGGTGAATTAAAAATATATATATTTTATGGTTCTAAAGCTGAAAAAAATGAGAGAAATGGAAAACCTATTTTGCTATATTTGAAGCCAAGTTACATGCCTGTATATTACGATATATTTAACAGAAAAATACTGTTTATTTTTATTTATTTACAAGTCATCTTTTTATTCTGAAATCAATTTTAACATTAATTTTTTTTGACATTTTTATTCATAGCAAAACCAAATTTCGCCAAATTTTTAAAATGGGGAATTCATTGTGAACAGGCCTTTTTCAACGAACTCTTCTCATACTTTAAACCTTTAATCCTAGTCGAACCTTGAGTTGTTCTGAACGTGATTCTAACGTTTGAATCTGTTTATGAAATATTGCAGTATAGACCATTCAAATGAAAGCTATTAATGCTGCTGCTGTTATTGTCTGTTTGTTTTTCAATTCTTACAAAAGGAAGTTTGGAATTGATCACTTATGACAAAAAAAAAAAGTGAAATGAAAACAACGGTTCTAAATTCCTCCTTTATTTAAAGTTTATCAAGTAATAGAGTTTGCTCTTGCCGATTACTGAATTACAGCCAAACGAAAACGCCAGCACATCTGATTGCAATAAAAGTCCACCCTTGAACAATCATTTTCCTGTCTAATTTTTTCTAGAAATCACAGCAAAAGGTAGGCGTTTTGCAGTCGAACAGGTGTGATAGTTTGCATAAGTAGGAAGTCGAGTGAGACTAGAGGTCTGCTAAACGTCATAGAGAGAAGATGGATTGGACACATTTTACTCCTCTGTTCCTGCCTTTTGTCTCTTTTTAATTTGAATACTTTATCCTTGGGTGAAACGTTTATTAATTTCCTCCAAATTTTCAAATTCGCCGCAATAAAAAGTAAAATGTATATCCCTAAGCCCAATTTACATGTATAAAGAGTGCAGTAAAGTATAATTTTGGGAACATATAATGTAATTCCCACTAAAAAAGTGTTTGGCAAAAAAGGCCATCGCATGGAATCGTTGTTTAGTTAAGCATTTATTTTAATGGCACACAATCAGGATAATATACTGATTCAAACGGCACCACAGGAAAATACTGCTAGTTTTCATTTGAGTGGTCACAGTTTAGTATTTTATCTGTACTCTAGATAACAAGAAACCTAACTTTATTCCGGTGCTACATCGATCAATAAATCATCAGTTACTGCATCATGAATATTGTGTGCCGACAAAAATACTACTTAATTGCTTTTCTTACCTTACGTTATATTGTATGTCGACAAGAATACTACTTTAAATGTGTTTTTCTAACTTACGTAGTTAGACGTCGTTGTTTCACCCACATTTTTATTAGTTGCATGAAATATAATTAAATACTTCTTCAGCTGGTTGCTGAACTTTTGCTGAAAGACTAAGATTAAACTGATGAACTTCACTACTTGTATTTAAATAACAACGGAATTTGTTTGTACTCCGACAGTCGATCTATAAATGGCTCATTAGTGAAATCCGCAGGTGTGTTGTATGCCGACAATGAATTTATATTGGATTTTAATTCGCGGCCATCATTTCGTCATGCTGTTTATGGGTGGTCGATGTTTCAAACAGTTTGATGAAAGCAACAAGTCAATCGTAAGGCCAAGGGTATAGTCCGCAAAGACGTGCCGCGTATTAAAGAATCACTCCTGCTTTTATGAAAGGTTATTTCTGTGCTTTATTTATTGTACTTTAATAGCCTTTTGCAAAGCTAGTTCAATTTAAAAGGCAAACAGTTTGATATTTTTTTATTATAATTTCCTTTTTTAGGAGACAATGTGGTCCAAACACAACACAAATAAAATGTCCTCATTGGTTCCATAAGAGTTTGGGTATTTTCAACAAGGACAGCTTAGGCCAAAGCTTACGAATTCATTTCATTAATTTGGGTTTTCAAAAAAAATTGAAAAAATAAAACAGAATATGAAAAAGAAATGGCATAGATCTTTTTTGTTTTATCTGACCAACAATTGAGGCAGAACCTTATCCAATAATAGTGAAACGAAAAGATTGGATACAATGGCTGTTATTTTAAAAAATTACGAAAGAGCCATTTTGATGAAAAGTTTGCTGGTCTGGCTTGCTCCATAAACATAAGGGAATTTCGACGACGTTTATGTTTTTAGGTTTTGCCATCGGAGACAAAAGTCAGTCGAGGAGAAGCCAGAAACTCATCAGGCATTGAAAAAAATATCAGGCTTAAAGGACGGAAAAGGTAAGAAAAGCATTTATCTTAGAAACAAAATTATGGAAATTCAGTTACAAGTATTACAACATTGCTGCTATGGACAATCCTCACCCTCTGCTATCGAATTTAAAGCTGTCCCAGTCCGAAAAAATGTCTAAACTTTGAAATGTCTAAACTAAAGATAAATTTTGTAAAATGCTGAGAAGTACCACAGGAATTACTAAAAATCCTTCGTCTTAACGGTCCTATGAAGAGTTTTGTTCAAAGGCGCAACTACTAAAATTTCGGTATGTTTTATTCAAGGTTTATTATTTGTATATTGTTATATTTCAATGCCAAGTTTTATTACGCCGTTAAAAGTTGCCTTCAGGAAACTTCAGATCCCGTGTACTTCTTTACTGCGTAGTTTGTCAAGGGTAATTTATTGTTACCATTTTTAAGTCGCGGGTTTGGACAATGTGGAAAACTCTAGCTTCCTTTGCTTTTGTTAATTATTCCATTTTTAGTCTTTGCTGATTAGTACACCTGAAAAATAGAAGATACAAAATTGGTTTTATTTCTTTTTTTCTTTACTTTGAAGTACAAGTAACTGATGAAATAGATCTATCAAACTTTGTAACAGCGCCTATAACTTTTTTTACAATAAATATAAACGACGAAATTAGTTGCAAGTATCTGCCTATCGGGCAGTTTTATGCCATTTCAGTAAAAAGCTTTTAAACTCCACACGAAATTATTGTTAACAATTTTTTAGTACTTGATTTAGCGGAAGCACACATCAATGGATCAAACTTTATTGAAGAACTTTAGTAGGAAACTGAATGATATATAGATGAAAGTAAAATACGCTTCAAATAGGCTCAGATATTTTTTTCCTCTCAGTTTTCAAATATTATAGCTTAAAAAATCGCTTCATTTTTGAGTGGGTTTCGGCGTTTATGATTCATATGCTAAACCAGAGAAAAATATTGGGAATAAAAATCGGTTGAGAATAAAAATGAAACATATTAGGCACCAAGAAGAAACTCTTTTCTTGCTTCTTTTCAAAAGCTAGTTTGTACCAGTGCAGTAAAAACATTTTTCGAAGGAGTTCATCCACCCTCCGAACCTCCTTTAGAATGCATTAAAGGAGGGGATAAATGACCTTTCAATTTCCGAATATTAGGTTGGTTTTAGTGATCTTAGATAAAAACCGACTGCCTATACCGCCTAAATTGGTTCATTGTGATAAAATCATTTGATGAGCAACCAATAAAAAAAAAACAACCCGGTCATTTATCAAGTCTTTCGCTGTGTGATTGTCTGCGTTCTCAAAATTTAAAAATTATCAAACAGCAAAAAAAGCTTTAGTTATAGAAGTGCCTGTCTCTTATTCTATTTTAATCTATTTGCCCCATGGCATGGTATGGCAAGACTCTCTAAAAACGTATAACCGTTTGTTATTGAAACGCATGCCAATCGTTAAGGAAGCAAAACAAACTTCCCTTTTAATTACTTCTCTTTCGGGAAGAATCGAGGGGTCAAGATGGAACACAATTTATCACAAATGACGCATCTTAGTGCTTAGTTTGTCACCGTCAATTTTGAAAACGCCCACAGTTTTTAAATACTGTCATGTTTTCCTGAGGTAAAGATATATAAATAGTAGAATAACGGCAAAATCCGCCGGAATTAAAGTCGCCTATAGACACACGCCAACGCGCAGTTTCAAAGCATATAAATACAGTGCCTTATAACAGGACAAATTACAAACCTTTCAAAGTCCCAACTTCGGTTTCATTAAACTGAAACGTTCTTCGGTTAATTTTAATAATGAAAATGCTGCGGACAAGCTCTCTTCTTTTTCTGATTTTTTGCCTTGTCGGAGTTGCTTGCGGGAAGAAAAGTACAATTGCAAAGGTAAGTTTTTTAAGTTTTCTTCCTTATTGTAACCCTTTAACTCCCAATAGAGCCAAACATCAAAATTCAAGAAAAATATTAAATTTCATTTTGTAAAATATTGAAAAACAAACAGTAGCATGCAAACGTACTGCTGAAGAGGTTTCATTTGAATGGTCACACCATAGGATTTCATCAACAGACTCAAAAGTTAGAACAAATGGCACCATGCAAAAGTACTGCTGAAGAGGTTTCATTTGAATGATCGCACCATAGGATTTCATCCACAGACTCAAAAGTTAGAACAAATGGTACCATGCAAAAGTACTGCTGAAGAGGTTTCATTTGAATGGTCACACCACAGTGTTTCATCCACAGACTCAAACGTTAGAACAAATGGTACCATGCAAAAGTACTGCTGAAGAGGTTTCATTTGAATGGTCACACCATAGGATTTCATCAACAGACTCAAAAGTTAGAACAAATGGCACCATGCAAAAGTACTGCTGAAGAGGTTTCATTTGAATGATCGCACCATAGGATTTCATCCACAGACTCAAAAGTTAGAACAAATGGTACCATGCAAAAGTACTGCTGAAGAGGTTTCATTTGAATGGTCACACCACAGTGTTTCATCCACAGACTCAAACGTTAGAACAAATGGTACCATGCAAAAGTACTGCTGAAGAGGTTTCATTTGAATGGTCACACCATAGGATTTCATCCACAGACTCAAAAGTTAGAACAAATGGTACCATGCAAAAGTACTGCTGAAGAGGTTTCATTTGAATGGTCACGCCATAGGATTTCATCAACAGACTCAAAAGTTAGAACAAATGGTACCATGCAAAAGTACTGCCGAAGAGGTTTCATTTGAATGGTCACACCATAGGATTTCATCAACAGACTCAAAAGTTAGAACAAATGGTTCCATCCTAAAGTACTGCTGAAGAGGTTTCATTTGAATGGTCACACCATAGGATTTCATCAACAGACTCGAACGTTGCTGGCAACTACACTATACATGTCTCCATTATTGACTCTCGGGGTGGAAGATTTGCAAGTTACCCAAAATTGTCAAAAAGCAATACCACTGAGATTTAGCTGTTTTCTTTTTCGTGTTAAAACTATTAACACAAAATATTTCACTAAACAGCTATAGGAAATGGTTTCAGAAAACAGAGAGAAACGTATTAAGTGATTCCTTGATAATGGGAAACGAACCAACTAATTGTAACATTTCATTGCATTATTTTTCCAAGACATAACGGAAGATTTTTTTTTTTCAGTTCTATTTTTTTCAGTTGCAATCCATTTCCATTCGGGTCATCTGCAGACAGAGATAATTAATGATAGTTTTAAATCACTAGTAAAGTGATTGTGAACAAAACGGAAGCTTATTTTGAGCTGCCCAAGTGGCTGATGTTTTGCATTTAAAAAGAGATACTAAAAATAAGTGAAATTGCTCGTTTCAATGTAAAAACGAGAAAAACGCCACACAATTAATACGATGTATTCCCAATTTGTTTACAACTCAACTGGATTATTTCACCATTGCTAAATTTTTCCCTTTTTTCCTATAAAATATTAATAGCATTCAAAAATGCGCCTTGTTCTCTCTGTTTTTCGATAGGTTTGCTCGTCATACTTTTTACAGAGACTCAAAAGCTGACGATTTGAAAAAGAAATGTTAATAAGTTGAATGAAAAGCGTTCGTTGATGCTGTGGGGATTAAGTGCCGATCAGAAAGAGTTGTTTTCGCTCTAAATTTTTTATACAATTTTTTTTTAATTCCCGTGTTACTTTGACGTTTAGGGAAAGGCCTTAGCCGGATCGCCATGTGTTGTTTAGAATGATCAAGCGACTGGTTTAGGTGCGTCTTTGTCATTCCTCTCAACGCCTCGTAGATGTTCGCGTAAATGTATATCTTTTTGCCTAAAGTACACGTTATGCAGTAGGTAAAATCGATATTTTGTACGCGTTATAAATGAAAGGACAAGTGTTAAATCGTGCACGCGCATTTAAAAATACCAGGTTAATCGTTAGTGTGCTTCTAACTGGAGAGAATGTTTTTGTCACATTTGAATGTAATCAGCCGAGGTTGTAAAAAAATTTTGTTGGTTTGGAGTCATTTTGGAGTAATTTGAACTTCTATAAAATGATGCTTTTAACTGCGTGGTTGTGTGAGTGGAAAGTGAGGGTGAATGGAATTCTTTCGTTCTTTTTCTTCTGTGACGTTCGTTGTGCTGTCTCTCGATTAATCTGTTGTGCATTTTGTTGATCCTTATTGGCAACAGGGTCGGGATAGTCAAGTTCCTTGAAGAACCGGCAAATTTCTTCTGCGTTTACTTGAAACCGGAAATTCGTTAATTGAAACCGAAAATTCACAAACCAATTTCGTGGGCTACATCAAATATCAAATACCAAAATATCACTGAATCATTATCAGATGGAACCAACCTGAACTCTAGGGCTTTTACATCGACGACTGTATTGGCGCTACCTTAATCAATTTATATTACTTCTGTCAATTATTTTCATCTGGCTTGAACATATACCTGGGAAATTTCTGAAACTTCAGTCGCTTTTCTTGATATCAAAGTTTCAATTCATGACAGCAGCCTATCTACAAGCGTGTTACAGATTTCCAAATTCCCGAAAATATGGGCTAAAAGTCTTTCCGGAATTCCTCCAGAAAAGCTCTAAAATTCTTTCAAAAATTTCTAAAACTCTTTTAAAAATTTCTAAAAGTTTCAAAAATTCTTACAATTTCTCTCTTGTTTCTGACTGTGACCTGGTAGATGGCTCACCGGAATCAGCCATATTTGGTACCAACAGAGATAAAATTCATGGAAAACATGATAAAATATCGATTTTACCTACTGCATAACGTGTACTTTAGGCCCAAAAGATATACATTTTCGCGAACATCTACGAGGCGTTGTGAGGAATGACAAAGACGCACCTAAACGAGTCGCTTGATCATTCTAAACAACACATGGCGATCCGGCTAAAGCCTTTCCCTAAACCAAAGTAACACGGGCCGATTAAAAAACAATTGTATAAAAAAATTTAGAGCGAAAACAACTCTTTCTGATCGGCACTTAATCCCCACAGCATCAATATGACTCCAAACTTTGTAAAACATTGTTTATAGCATGAATGTTTAGTTTTCTTTCTCACTGCATTGGTGCAGATTTCTTATATTCCAACTTGGGACATGCGCAGAAGACAAACTTTTGAGAGCAAAATCAGTTTTAGAGCGATTCCTATTATTATTATTTTTGGTGGGGATGATTTGTTCGCTCTCCTTCTTTTCGTTATCGAGTCCGTTGCCTGGTACTTTTGTTAGGCGTTTATCCTTCCTCCTTTCTGCTGTAAAAATTTTCAGCTTAGTTTCCAGAAAAGCAGATATTTTGCTCAAAAAAGTAGCAATCGATGGGTTGGCCAAATTCTTCGTGAATTTTGCTAGGAAAATTTCCTTGTTTTATTTGGACAGATGAACAATGTTATGTTTAGACATGACTCTAAGACCTTTTCTCGCTGCATCAGATAGTCGAAAAAGTCGTGACTACGTCACAAGTGGAACAAAGTGTATACCCCCTGAAGCGCGCATTAAAGCGCGTTTAGGGGTGAAAAGGGTATAAGTGGCTAAATTTTCATTTAAGTAATGATCCGCATAAGAAGGATAGCGCTGAACGGCAATGGAATGTCAAACACGATGGAATGTCAAGATTTTTCATTGTTACAACTAGTGATCCCATTGGCCTAGACTCAAAAACCGCTAAAAAGTTAAGGTTCAAGGTGCATTTTGTCTAATTTTTTTAAGGTTTCAAGTAATTTGAGACCCAATCGCACAACATACAATTTTTAAAAGAAATTGTATTTGGGGAACTTCATCAAAGAAGCAAAATTATTAGCTATTGTCTTCTGCTATTCTGATTGGTTAAGCACGAACATTTCCTAAAATTTATTTGACGCAAATGGATTTTCTTTACTTTTATAATGAAATATAATTATTAACCATCAGCTCCTCCTCTATTCTTGAAATCAAAGATATTCTATGTGGGAAAGAGCTAATGCCGCAGAACAATGAAGTTTGCTATCGTTCTTATGTGGAACAATACTTAATTTCTTTTTTTGCCCACAACTACAGCCATCACAGGAATTAGGAAAGCTCCACGAGAAAGGGGTCCATGACGGAATGAATTACGTGCGTGAATTTGAAAATGCTCAACGATCATCTAAGGCGGTCAGCTGTGTGTGCGGAATAGATGGATGGTATTGTTGCCGGCGTAGGAAACGGTCGCTTTTGAAGGTGAGGTTTTATGATTAAATAAATAACAATTGAAAGATTGATACGGTTATTCGTTGCTGAAGAGGAACTGGTTAACCCTATTCGGCCTGGGGGGGGGGGGGGGGGGCACAAAGTGCCCGCGCTAACTTTCAACATTCATAACTTCTTTAATATGTATTCAAACGCCATCAAACTTTGTGACTTTTCCTAAAATTTATCTGGCAACAATTTTATATGACAATTTTTTTGATCACGTGACTTGACGTTTCCATGGCAACAAGATTTTGACAGCCATGTTTTTGGAAATTTGCATATTTATACCTTTGAATGAAGAAAAACAATGTTTATTGGAATAACTTTTGTATTTTTTACGTCATTTAGCGTTTATTTATTGGTTTTGATTAATTTTGGGTCAATTTGGACGGTTTTTAAGAGGTTTTAAAAAAATTCAGAAATCCAAGATGGCGGATCCAAGATGGCGGCCGTATAACTAATTACCTAATAACTACGTCATATGACGTCATCGTTCCATTGTGCGGACCGCAAAGGAGACAGTTTTGGACGTACTATGTGCCCTCTAGGTTTCATTGTCATAGCCTTAATGTTCTTGAAGTTACGAAGGGGGGGCACAATGTGCCCCCCCCCCCCCCCCCCCCCCCAGGCTCAGGAACTCAAAAAAAGCCCAGGCCGAATAGGATTAAGGAAGAGGCAAAGAAGCTACAATTTATGTTGAAAGTACTTCAACCGTGCACATCTTTTTATATTTCTACTATGATTGGTTAGTTGTTCGAACAAAATTTAAAATCTATAGTGCATGGTTGTGCACGGTCAAGGCCGAAAACGCATCAAACAAACACATTTCTTATCTACAATTTAAGTACTACAACTATATATCTACTTTTACATTTTTGTTGGCTATAATTGCTCGGACAAAGTTAAAAATCTATGAGTGCAAGGCAAGTGCTTCGCCAAGGCCGATAACGCAATCGAACAAACACATTTCTCAATTGCAATTTAAGTACTAAAACTGTACACCTACCTTTATTACATTTTTGTTGGCTATAGTTGCTCGAACAAAGCTTAAAATTTATTGTGATTGTACAGGGTCAAGGCCGAAAACGCGAACAAAAAATCTAACAAATAAATTTCTCAGGTTTCATAACCATTGCAATTTTTAATTATTAACTATGCCGTAACAAGTCGGATAACCCAGAGAGGATAAAATAAGAGAGTGAATCCTATATTATTAACAACAACTAAAAAATCATGTTTTTATTATAAAAGGATATTTAAGCGTTATTATATTTTCTATTATATATATAAATCATTGTTGCTTGAGTAGAATGGATATCGTAAAGCGCTCAACTTTTGAGGAGCATTGACTATAACCTCACGAGAGTTCAGGCCGCATGGCCTTAACAAGAGACGTGAATTTAGATCAAAACACCGCATTAACTACTGACAATAATTAATGCACGCATCTTACAAAAATAGGATTGCCTTTTTCTAGTTTTATTCTTTGTATTGTTTGTAGTCGTTTTGCGTTCGAACGTTCTGTCGAGGGCACTTGGTAAGACGTGCTGGTCCTGTCATTCCGACATTCCTCGATAGGGGGTTTGTATTGTTGGATTCATTACACATTTCGTACTTTTATTTGTTAATTTTTCCTCTCAGTCGTAATTGTTTTTGTAAGCGTTTAATTTTCTTTATAGTTTAGATCTTTGGCAGTATTACGTAACTTTGTATCGCTCTCCTTTGTATATCGTATATTAGTCACTATTTCTTTGTTTCAATCATAAATTAAGGGTTTTTTTATCATATCGCGATTGTTATTTCTAGCGTTAAATTTTCCTTGTAATTTAGTTCTTTTGTTGTGTTACGTAACCTCGTTTTCCTTTGTTTTTGTAGCTTAACTACCTGTATAACTCAATCATTGTACATAGTTTTTAGTTTTTAATTCTTAGTAATTTTCTGAAAAAGGCCAAAGACCGAAACGTTATTAAACTGGTCAGGACCAGTAAGAAGTTCGCCCTATCGTTCTTCACTATACAAGTTTATATGTATATATACATACAAATTGTCTAAACAAAAGCGAGAAGCGAACTTTTCACATGTCCTGAAGTTTAATGGCAAAAGTTTCTCCCTTCGGGCTTCTTCAGTGCTTACAGGATCAAAAATACTTGGAATAAAAATTCTTACAGAAATAAGTTCCTTATATAATAATTCTTCTAACATTAAACAAAAGTCGCAAATAAAGGTATAGAAGAGTTACGTAATAGAGTAAAACTGACAAGTTACATAATAGACTAAAAATGAAGCTAAAAAGTAAAAAAAACATGACAATGTAATGGCTCAAGTGACTTAAGGCTTGGATTTTTTATCCTTAAAGGACCTCCTGCAGAGATTTTAAAGAACCCCATTCTTTCTTGATATAATAACTTTCCTCGGCATGGAGTTTAAGGGAATAAATAATTGACTTGTTCAA
Source organism: Dendrophyllia cribrosa (assembly GCA_024195265.1). Classification (NCBI taxonomy): domain Eukaryota; kingdom Metazoa; phylum Cnidaria; class Anthozoa; order Scleractinia; family Dendrophylliidae; genus Dendrophyllia; species Dendrophyllia cribrosa. Next base: position 2,746,555 of record JAJLRJ010000004.1, read on the forward strand.
TCAAACGAAAGTCTCATCAACCATCACGTGATATTCCCTGATTGATGACGTCACAAAACATGTTTTTTGAAATGGGGAATGTTTGCAATCGGAAAGTTTGAAAACTTTCGCCATCAAAATGTCCAAAAGGTCCTTTCAAATGTAACTCCGCCTTTTAAGGCGGTATCCGTCATATGTCTTGTCAGATATTTTGACATTTGTTATGTCACGTGACCTGTTTTCCTTAAATGGCGGTTTCCGTTGACACATGGACACGATTAAAAGGCGGCATTATTAAGCCCTTACTAGTAGTCATGGAAAAAGGAATAAACAAGATGGATATAATGTGACTATCTATTCCCCATTTTCGTTGAAAGATTTTGACCGTTATAAGGCAAATGCATGTCACGTGACACAAACTTGTCAAGGAAAAGTTGATCAAATGGATACAAACGCGAATAACAAAATGCTTGCCAAGTTTCATAAAGATTAGATAAATGCTTATACTTGAAATAAAAATCCACCAAATTATTGGTTGAGTCAAGCCTTAACACACTTGAGGGTGTTGTGCAATTGTAAAAGCATAACAAGCTCCCTATTCAGGGCCCCCGAATGATCGCAAGGTCAATATGTCGTAACAAGGTCCCCGAGCAGGGCCCCTAAACAATTGTAGTAATAAATTCCCTCCTCGGAGCACTTGAACGACAAGCCAACGCGAAAATAACAGGTTCCCCGAACAGAGCTCTTGAATGCCAAGACAATTGCAAACAGCAAAGTTACGTAATCAAGCTAAAAATTACAATGGAAAAAGAGACCGAATGATGAAATGAGGCGGCATGAAAGGTCTTAGTTATATCTAATTCTATTCTTTGAATTGAACTCCGATCTTTTGTTTAGGCCGTGTGGCATCAGGGTGCAAAGCTGTGCACTCCAAAACGCTTCCCTAGTTAACAGACGCTCATCAACACTATTTTGGTTATTTGAATTAAAGATTTGTTCCACAATAACGAATTCAAAGTCAGACATTTCATGTTGATCTTTGTTGAAATGAATGGCAACCTCACACGTATTTTTATTCGTGATCATGGCTGATTTATGGTTGCGAAATCTGACCTTGAACTCGTTACTGGTGGATCCTACATATTGTAAATTTCATTTATTACAAGTGATAAGGTACATAATATTCTTGGATTTACAATTAACATTTTGTCTGATAGGATATTTTCTACTGGTTTTAGTGCTCATGAAAAAATCGGTTTCCAGCAAGAAATTACGGCAAAGATCACATTTTCTATAACATTTAAAGCATCCTCAGTCATTACCTTCAGCTAAGTTGGTACGTTTCGGCGCGGTTAGAATTTCTTTAATGTTCTTAGATCTTCTAAAGGATGGAATAATTTAACCCTTGGGAAAAATTCCAGCTAAAGTGGGCGAATTATAAATCAGGTGACTGTGGGAGCTCAAAATTTTGCCAATGCCGGGCAAACGCGGATTATAGCCAACAACTAAGGGAAACAGCTTTTTGTCTTCTTTAACTTTGGGTATGAGTAAATCTTTCCTTGGAATAGATTTGGCCTTTTCAAAATGTCTCTGGACGGATATGGGATTGTAACTTCGATTAACAAGGTAGCTCTGGTATTCCTGGCCCCGTTTCCCAAAAGTGTCAATGGAAGAACAATTGCGTCTAACCCTAGTGCCAACTCCAAAAGGGATGGCCCTGGTACAATGGGCTGGGTGGGCGCTATCTTTTAGCAAATAAGTGTGATTATCAGTGGATTTAGAATAGATATCAGTTTGGATAAAGCCATTAACAAGAATGAGTGTAAGGTCCAAAACATTGAGTGATGTTTCCGACGAAACAACAGTAAATTTGATAGTAGGGTATAATGAATTGATAAAATCCGTAAACTCATTAAGATTGGACTGGCCTTGTGTCCAAAGATCAAAAACGTCATCCCTGTATCTCCACCATAGATTCGGTTTGATTTCTCCAGATTTGGCCTTCTTGTCAATTACCCCCATGGCTATATCGGCATAACTACAAGCATTTTAGGGGCCCATTGCAGTCCCATGAATTTGGAGATAATTTTCCTCTTGAAATTGCGAATTATTGTGCGAAAGACAAATTTCAACTGCTTCAACGATGCATTCAGTGGAAGGGAATTTGACGTCACTTGAATTGAGAGCATCGGTAATGGCATTAATTCCCAAGTTATTGTCTATAGTGGGGAACATAGCAACAACATCCCATGAAACTAGCAAACTATCACTAGGGAAGGGGCCCGTTTTGTTGAGTTCTTCAATTCGTTGCAAAAATGTGTGGTGTCCTTAAAAAGGATGGTAATTTTTGAGCCAGAGGCTTAAGATAAAATTCCATGAAAGCTGACAAATTTTCAATCGCTGTCCCACAGCTAGAAGTGATGAGCCGAAGGGGATTGCCATCCTTGTGAGTTTTGATGGTACCGAAAGCCTTCCCAGGAGTGGCTTTGCCGTTAATAACCCATTTTGCTATTTCTTCATTAATTTGCCCATTGTGAAGCCATTTTTTGCTCCATTGAGAAATGAAATTGACATGATTAGAACTGGGGTCAGAATGTAATTTCTGGTAATGCAGTGGATTTTCAAGTTGTTCTTGCATTTTGGGACAATATTCCTCTTTGTCGATGACTACAAATTTAGATCCTTTATCCTGGATTTTGACAACTTGCGAGTCGAGATCTTTGATTCTGGAAAGAGCCTGTCTCTCACCGATGGAAAGATTGTCTGGGATAAAGCGCACATGATGGATTAAATAATTCAACTTTAACTGAGTCCAGCAACAATTCCGGTTCCTGAAAACGGGATGTGGGAGCCCTCCATCCCGAGACTTTCGTAACAGTAGGAAAAACAGGCTGAAGTTTCAGGTAAATAAATGAAAGCCCCCCCTTAACACTAGTTTTCTAGTTTTTTAAGCACTCTGGCATGGCTTAGATGATACCACAAGAGTGTGGGATCATTTGGGGTGGCTATCTAGCTTTACCTCCATCCTAGTTTCAGCACTATATATATATATATATATATATATATATATATATATATATATATATATAGTTAGATAAGTGTACGAAGATGTGACATAGAAACAAACTTCTAACTGTTCCGGCTGTTTAATGCCTATCTTGATCAATTGTTATTAACGAGGGAAGCTTATTGGACCGCACAATTGTTCACACTCAACCCTCATGGTCTAAACAAAAGACGTGAATTCAGATCTAAGAATCGCATCTGCTATAATACCTAATTAGCTAATTATAGTACACATTGTAATTTAGATGTTTTTTACATATTGTTGTATTTTCGCTGTTTGCGCCTTCTTGTCTGTTGCCATTTACTTGTTACATAACTTTTTGTTTTGCATTTTATCTTATTACATAACCTTATTTACATTTTCCAGTTTTAGTATAAATATTTGTGACTCTGTAAGCTTGTTACGATTTTTAGCTTTTTAAATTTTTATCTGTAAATAGTTCCACCTGAAGAAGGCCGAAGACCGAAACGTCGACTGAATTAAACAGCCGGAACAGTTAGAACTTTGTTTCTATGTCACATCTTCGTACACTTATCTACTAATTCACATAGAAGCACTGTATCCTACGTGGATCCTTCTACTGGGAGTAATTCGTTTGGTCAACCATATTTATCCTGCTTTTATATATATATATGACATATATTTAACTATTATAGCGCTCAAGCTTGCGTGATATCGCCTAATACTTAGCCGACGAGGCCGTAGGCCGAGTCGGCTAAAATTAGGCGATATCACGCAAGCTTGAGCGCTATAATAGTTTTATAATTCAACACATTGATAACAAAGCACAGTTTGAAGAAAAAATATCGCCGACAAGCCTTTTATTTTAAAAAAAGCTTACATATGTTTTACCGCGCGAAACTTGCAACATCACACAGTTCATGAATGAAAGTGGCGCCTTTGTCAATATTGCGCAAGCTTCAACAATATAACTGTTTTATAATTCAACACATTGATAACAAATCACAGTTTTTAGAAAAAATTCATTGCGATATACAACCTTTCATTAATTAAAAAGGCTTACAACAATATTTTACCTCGCACCATTTCTTAAACAACAAGCAGAGAAAGCCGAAACTTTTGCCAAGCTAAAATTAATCGCGAAAATTAATTTAGCGTACACAATCAGTTGAGAGATTCTACGAAGAGCTCCCGTCTACTCAAAGAACGGGACAGGGTAGTGACTACAAGAATTAAAACACAGTAAAATGGCATAGAATGTCTTAGTTACAAGTGTTTCGTATCTTAAAAAGTTCAATTCAGAATCAAAACAAATTGAACAAACACACGGCTACGTACCTAAACATAGCGGTGAAAAGTCGGAAAAAAACTGCAGCGTGGACAGTATGTCTTACAAAAATTCACAGCTAAAGGATACAAGAAACGGTTAAAACATCGTACCTTAGTTGATTTGGCTTTTTAGTCCCTTCCATCAGCACCAAATTTTCAAACATCGAAGTACGAGCTGAGTCGATCAATGTTGTTTACAAACTTGCTCGTTTTTTAGCTCCTAAAGCCGTAATGACGAGATCAGAAACTTTTCTGAGGAAGCATCAAGTCTATATCATATTCCAGAGGTGATTACCAAAGGAATTTTACGAAAATTGTGCTTCTTCATTCACTCCTTGTCGAGCGGTTAAACTTTGAACCAGTTTTCATTCAGCTACGCCAAGAAACACTGCGACCGCGACAACGCGAAAAATTCGCGCCTTTTTTGTCCAATCATGTGGACAATATTTTCTCTTTTCTTTTCTTCTCTTTTTTTCTTTCTTTTCCCTTTTTTAACTAATAGTTTATGCACTTTTCGCCCAAAAACACGAAATTGCAGGCAGCAGTCATTTTCACTTTCCTTCAAAATGCGAAATTTACCGCCATCGCTGGTTATACGTCATGTAGACATAACGTATATCGATAACTTTTTGACCATATTTGGGCAGTGTATCAATGTGTTGAATTATAAATATATATATATGTTTGGTGTGAGCAATCAATCCAGGAACAGTGTGTTTCCTCTGCCACGCCTTGTTGTTGTGCTAGTTTCTCACAATGTTCTTTTTTTCAAGGCAGATAGTTTGAAAACAGTAGCATGTGGTTGTTCCTTTCTAGAATCTTGTATTTGGCAAATCAATTCGGCTAGAGTAATACTATGGGCCATAGCTTGGCTGTTCTTTTCGGATCACCTTTCTTTGTCATGTTCTAGCGCGTGGTTGTGCAGCGCTGCTTGGCAGTTCGCGTGATATTTGGATCCAAGAGCTATCACATCACCAGTACTAAGCTTAGATATCAGATCGAAATCGCCTAATTCATGAGCAACAGATCGGACGATATCCATTGTACACGCCTCTCTTAAATCGCTCTCGGAGCCGGTTTCTCGCAAAAGAAGCATACTAGAACATTTCTGCTCTCTGGATAAAGACGTGTCCGTTTTGGTCGTGGCCCTCTGCAGGTAATTTCCTTTTAAGTATGCGATTTAGTTTCATTTTGTTGAACCTATCGCGACAAGATTTATGCCACACGGCAGCAATTCCATTTCCGTCATCCAACTGTTCCCAGCCATTCGCCAAATTTAATTCTCCTGCTTCATGAAATGTAGTTAAATCCCGTTCAATAGTGCGTTATCCTGGACTCAAGTCGTGTCGTTTAGAATATAAAATTAGCAGGACACTGAGTTTTTTCCTTTGTTTCCTTCTGGCAAAGAATACACTTTAGCCGGTCCACAGCTTAGGCAGCGACATGCTTTGATTCTCCGCGTTTTGAAGTTAAGTCTTCTCCTTGACGGACATGTACATATATGCAATAGTTTATGCTATAGTTGCACCGAATTTTAAAACGCAATGTAGAGTATAATTTTACTCCTACAATCTAAACCAAGCGTCCCTGTGCTGCAGCAACTCCAAACGCAACAACAGCACGCGCAGAAAAAACTACAAATTAATACATGTATTCGTCAAATAATTTTGGCAAGAGAAAATTATTAGCATAAAAAAAGAAACAAAATCACATTTCGAGGCCTAATTTAAATTCATTTCTGTATTTTGGAGTAAAACGTAGTTTGATCCTCGAAAAAGTGCAAGAAGAAATACTTTGCGGGGGGTCTTTGCATGACAATTTTGATGGCCGCTTACTGGCTAGAAAAAGAATAAAATTGAGCTTGGTTCTATATCAGGATTTGATCAGTATAGGTATGCTTATAATTCTAAGTTTGCTGCTTGTATCAAAAATCGTACAATTCTCGAGCTATGCCGCCGGACTATCTGTTTCGTAGACCAACACAAAGTTGATCCACTCATCAGTTAATCTCCATACACATTGAAGTATCGTTAAGGTTTACATCAGCAACATAATCGCGGGACATCGTTACATCAGACCGTTAAAATTTAAAAATTTACATGTCTGTGATTGGCTGTTTAAGGTTACCGTGTACCTTCGGGGGTGTCTCCAGTATAACAGCTTTAGCGTCTTAAGATTACGCTTAATATACCTAAACCCAGATATCAAATTAAAGCTTATAGAGCTGGCTATCTAAATATGGAAACCATTTGGTAATAAAATGAATTGTCGAATTTTTTACGACGTCTAAATTCGAACGTCCGAATCAGCTTTAAAACGCTATAACTCAAAGCGATTATTGTATTTTGCTAATTTGCTTTGTTCTCGGGTTTCCGGACACGAAGCGCTAAAAAAACGTATCGGCGATTTCCCACATTCAATTGCAATGAAAAGTTACAGAATATTTTCAAAAAAGGGAGAAATAAAATTGGAGTGATCGCACGGAAATGGCTCTTGACGAAAACGTTTTCGGAAATAAGAAATTCGCCGACCCGTTTTTATTGATTATATGTTAGCCTAGCTTCTGTCCAAATTTGAGGAAAATCGAACAAATTCCCTTTGAGTTGTAGCTCTTTAAAGTGTCCCCTACAAGCGAAAAATTAACTTTGAGAAAACAGCGCTTAGAAAAATATATCGCTTCATAAACAAACTCCGCCCGCAAAGATTATACCGTCATTTCTCCGTCAATTTTCACTATTTTTCGATAATTTTTTTTTTTGGATGAAAGTTCATTCCGTAAACTTTATTTTGAAGCCCAAAAAAAAAATTTCAATAAAATGGTCGATCTGAAGGTACACGGTAACCTTAATGTACGATCAAAATCACAAAGAAGAGAGAGAAGAGGGAAAGGGAGCGAGAGCGAGAGAAAAAAGACTAGCAACAGTCTTAAGTTTTTTATACCATGCGCGATTTAGGGGTAACACTTATTCTTTTGTTAAAACAATAGAATATTAGAGCACAAAAGAACGACAATACAATAGAATACAATACCATAGAATATATTAGAATACATAATTTTACCTAATACAATGAATGTGTACAATGTACAATAGAGCTAACACCCTAAATCGGGCATCATATGAAGTTTTTATATTGTGGGGTTTAAAGATAGTTTTTGAATGACAAAGAAACAAGGCCAAACACGCTCACAAACGCTTTCTTAGGGCGATATCCTTTTCAAAAATCCAGGTAGATATCTTGATAGATTGGCCACAATGATCGGGAAAAGTGCCAAAAAGCGATTTCCGGCCAACGTAAGCGCTTACTGGAAAACTCTACAGCGTTTGCTTGAGATATATAAGAATCGTAGCACATAATGAAATGTCGTTTTCGGATGTTACTTCCAGCGAATGACAGCTATATCTGTTTTCTTGCAATATGGAACCCCTGTTTTAAGCGGAATGAGGACATTTCACCACGTGTTACCTCATAAAATACTCCAAAAGTCTTGGCGTATTTCAGCAGTCTTGTCAACGGGTTTCTCTGTGTCCCCCTTTTGATAAGGAAAAATTTAATTCCTGGGATGCGGTTGCATGAATCCGCAAATGTTGTTTTCCACGAGTTTGGTTTTGGAGTATTACGGTTCTCACATCAATATCTCGTATACTTTATGAAATAGACTGCAAAGCCTTACATGCGACACGCCTTACTGTAGCACCCAATAGACTTTTTTGTAAGTTAGCCAATCAGAGTGCGCGATTCAGTTGACGGGCACGCCTCCTCACAAAGTTAAGCACGATCTGATAATGAATCTTGTCGCTTTGTGTTTATCACAGAAGTGTAAAGTTGGTAACAAATTAAATACCAAGATTTTATTCACTTTATTGATTCACACTTATCCGCAGTTACAAAAATGGTTATAAGAATTAGTTGGTGATATCATGCAAACTTGCAAAAAAGTTTGCTGTGTTGTCACGGTAAGGCGCGTCATACTGCAATTTGCCTGAATATAAATCAGGTTAGACTAAATGAATAAATTAATGAATTGATACATTTTTATTATTAATTTTACCAGTTTGTTGTGTGCAGAGATAATAAACAAAAACTATTTTGTGAAAATTCTGTTTTTCAGATGGCGTATTATAGAAACAAGTGATTGCACTAAAACCCCTTCCATGAAGATTCTACCAATTAAAGACAAAAGAAACAAGAAACCTCTGAGCACTTGTAGCATTTTCGCTTGGCAATAATGCGCTTTGAAAGATAACAATAAATAGTTTAACCAACTACTGGAACAGTAACTATTAATATAAATTTATGGATTGGATTTGTCTATCGTTTTGCTGTTGAAGTTATTTTCACCTTGTAAGTGTATAGCTGTTCCAACATTGTAAAAGCATTATATTTGTAAATAAAATGCTTAACTCATGTCATCTTGAAAAAATAATGTGTCACTACATAAACTAGACAAGGCTATAATATTATCATTCTAAAAAGGAGTTTGCAACTCAGTTTAACCTAACCTTCAGATTTATAAGGGGTGGGGGATGGGGGGGTTGAAAAGGGGGGGGGGGGGAGGTGGAGGGGGACGGGTTGGGTTGGAGTGGGTGGTTGCCACGAACCTTAAGTTCTTTCTCCGATTTTTCAAGAGCATTTATTGTTAGCACATGCCGTATTCATAAGCAGTTTGTTTTTTCCTGTGACACACTTTGGCAAAGTTTGGAGAGAATCTGTTACTATGGTAATTAGATATGACGTCATAAGTAGCATAAGGTCAAGCCATTTTTGAATACAAAAAGCGTGTTTTCACTTTTTTGGTAAAAAAAATACATAAAATGCTACCGAAAGCAGCAAAATATTTCATTATGTCATATTTACAACTCTAACAACAATTTCTGCATTTTTTTCGATAAACTTGAATTCTGAGTAAAATCCAAGATGGCGGCCATCTTGGCCGCCGTCTTGAATGATACGGTACAAGACCCGAAATGATCCCCGTCCCCAAATGATCCCCGATCGACTCTGAAATGATCCCCAAATCGACCTGAACACGACCCAAAATGATCCCAGACCCAAAGTGATCCCAATTTTTTCACACTGTCTCCGAAATGATCCCCAAGAAATTATAGGAATGGAATGGGATAACGTTTCTGTCCCAGGGATACCATTAAAGAGTTTGAATTCCGTTTTTTCAGTTGATGCGAATTTTTTTCAACTCTTAAAATGGCTTGGACTTCAATGTTTCCATTATACCGCGGAGACCGTTTTAGCAAGACAGAAGTTAACTGTAGATTCGTCCCAGTCTCGTATTTGCGAGCGAATACAAACTGTCGTGAGTAAACTTTCATACTGACGCTTAAAATGAAGAAACGGTGTAACTGGCGAAAACATTTACCTTGTACAACATGCGAACAAACATCTAGATTTATAACCAGAAAAGTTACAAGGAACATCCCGATCAATGACATGGAGGAAGCTACACCCTTAGCTCTGACCAGTGCAAAAATTCATTTACATTACAGTTTCGTTCTTTCCATTTTTTTTTATATAGTTCACTGAGGTTATAACGTTCCTATACGTTAACAGGTTTAAGGTTACAGTGTATCTTCAGATCGAAAATTTATTGAATTTTTTTTTTGGCGTCAAAATAAAGTTTACAGAATGAACTTTCATCCAAAAAAAAAAAATTATCGAAAAATAGTGAAAATTGACGGCGAAATGACGGTATAACTTTTGTGGGCGGAGTTTGTTTATATAGCGATATGTTTTTCTAAGCGCTGTTTTCTCGAAGTTAATTTTTCGCTTGTAGGGGACACTTTAAAGAGCTACAACTCAAAGGCAATTCGTTCGATTTTCCTCAAATTTGGACAGAAGCTAGGCTAACATATAATCAACAAAAACGTGTCGGCGAATTTCTTATTTCCGAAAACTTTTTCGTCAAGAGCCATTTCCGTGCGATCACTCCAATTTTTTTTCTCCCCTTTTCGAAAATATTCTGTAACTTTTCACTGCAATTGAATATGGGAAATCGCCGACTCGTTTTTTTAGCGCTTCGTGTCCGAAAACCCAAGAACAAATCAAATTAGCAAAATACAATAATCGCTTTGAGTTATAGCGTTTTAAAGCTGATTCGAACTTTCGAATTTAGACGTCGTAAAAAATTCGACAATTCATTTTATTACCAAATGGTTTCCATATTTAGATAGCCAGCTCTATAAGCTTTAATTTGATATCTGGGTTTAGGTATATTAAGTGTAATCTTAAGACGCTAGAGCTGTTATACTGGAGACACCCCCGAAGGTACACTGTAACCTTAAGGTTTTCGATCGCCTAGCTGTTGTATTTCCTGTTTATAATTAATTTCACGGTTGTTTATGTTCACTTCCTCTCCGACCTAAATTTGTGTCTACTTTAAGAGGCGGAGAGGTTTATACGTTCCTTGTTACAGCAAAGACTTTCATACATGTTACTTGCTACAGTTACATAGAGCAGTTTTCAATTGAGTGTCGTAAAACCAAAACCAAAGTAATTACTTTGACCAATCACAGCAGTCGTAAACAATCCAATGAACCAATCAGAGCTCGAAGCAATTACATGTCGCGGGCGCCAAGCGCGGGAAAACGCGTGCGAGCAAGTCACGATTGGTTTTGGTTTTACTTCTGATTGGTCGAAAAAGTGGCGCGAGATTTTTTAGCCAATCACAAAGCGTAGCAATGCAAAACCAAAGCAATTGTGTAATTACTTTCGGCAGTCAATTGAAAACTGCTCTAATGTTATTTGGACGATTTTAATAAACCTCTAGTTAGAACTCTAAAGTTTCGTGGAAATTCGTTAACAAATGAGTTATAATTATTCTTTTCTAAATGAGTTGTCCAAAATTAATAAATACACCTCTAAACACGTCAAACAATTCGAGTCTAAATTTCTTTAAAGGGAACTTCCATTGTTATAACAAATTGACGTTAAATTGTTGGAAATAAAGTCTAAATTAAAAAATTTTAAAAAACAGGCGCAAATATAATTTTAGTGTACAAAAAAATGGATATGAATATCGCCTATTTTCGCTTTTAAATTTCCCGCGCGCCGCCATTTTGAATATTTATGACGTGTTACCGTTGTCTTATTGTTGCATACAAAAGAAAATAGCGGCAACCGTAACACGTCATAATAATTCAAAATGGCGGCGCGTGGGAAATTTAAAAGCGAAAATAGGCGACATTTATATCCATTTTATTTGTACACTAAAATTATATTTGCACCTGTTCTTTTAAAAATTTAAATTTCGACTTTATTTCCAACAATTTAACGTCAATTTGTTCTGACAATGGAGGTTCCTTTAAGGTCGCAGGGGACAGGTTCCGCTCATCAGTATGCATTTATGAAAAGAGTATGCACGAAATGCGACGGTTGTTACCGAAAATGCGCGAAATATTCACGAACAGGCTCCGTAATGTTTCTGCATCAATAGCCCTGTCTGGTAAAATACACTATTCATAGTTCATTAGCATCCCTGTGACGTCACTTAGCATTATATAAACCAAGCTGAATTAATTAGGAGTGTCAGTTGCTGCGAACGTTGCTCAAAGTCAGAGCGAAGCACAATTTTCCAATGCCGCTCCCGACCGTCGATGGCCAGCAAAGGGACTCGGTTGTTGCTGCCTTACAGCCGGGTCCGGCAGCTCAAACTCCAGCTCAAATTCCAGTTTCTGCGTCTTCACCTGTTTCTGCGCCAGCCGCGGCTGTTGGGAACGCTTTACCGCCGTCGGAGCATACCACGCCGGCAGCAGTTGCAGCCAGTTCTTCGCAGGAACCGGGGAAAGAATCTTTAGAGGTAGCGTTGTTATTGCATTATTCGCGCGCCCGAGCGTTCGTCATTTCGAGTTCTTTTTTCGCTTCATTGTTTTACGTTTTATGCTCAAGGACGCTTGTGTTTTGTCGGTGACGTGGTATCGTTCTCGTGGTTCGCCTATTGCTCTTACACAGCATTCGTCGTATTTTATTTTACCCTTTATTCTATTTTTTATTAGTCTGGTTTTTGCACGATTTCATATCAGGTTAATTTGTTATGCAGATTAGCGGGGCCTGATTCCGTGTTGGTCCCAAGGGGCTTGGCCGGTATTTAATGTTGTTCTTGTGTCGAGTCCCTGGGGTCCCGGGCAGTTTAGATAGCAAAATCTACACATTAAGACTGCAAAGATCGCCAATCTTCGGGAAAGGATCGTGTAGGGTCTGGCATATAAAATAAATAGACTGCGTAGGATCCAATAGCGGGATTGGATCGAGAAGGGTCTGGTGGTTAGACATAGACCGAGAAGGACCCAATAAACGGGATTGGGTCGAGAAGGGTCTAGTGGACAAATGGAGACCGAGAGGGATCCAATAGCGGGATTGGATCGAGAAGGGTCTAGTGGATAAGATATAGATCGTGAAGGATCCAATAAACGGGGTTGGATCGAGAAGGGTCTAGCGGATATATAGACCGTGAAGAATCCCATTAACGGCGGGGATCGCGAAGGGTCTAGCGAATGGATATAGACTGTCTAGGATCCGATAAACAGGATTGGATCGAGAAGGGTCTGGTGAATATGATATAGTCCGTTATGGATCCAATGAACGGGAATGGATCGAGAAGGGTCTGGTGATTTAAATATTGACCAAAAAAAAAAAAAAAAAAGGAGAAGGAGAAGGAGAATTTCTTTTCTTTTCGCAATTTTCTATTTTCTTTGGCTCGCCAAACTTCTAAAGGAAGTGGAGACCTTACGTAAGTCTGCCGATGTTTCTAGTGTTGATACGACCGTGTCGGCACTGCAGACCTTATTGGCCAAACCGTCCGAGTTGTTCGATCCCTATACGGCGATGGCAGCCTTGGAAAACTTAGTCGATACAGCCAGGGAAAAGGCAGGTGCAAGGGCGAACCGCTTTGGGATAGTGCTGCGCCAGTGCCGTCCTCTGATTACCGATGGCAATTTGCAGAATATCTTGATCAAGTTAATAGCGTCTAAAGAGGAGGCGGAAGTGGCTAGGGCGATTCAAAAGTCACGTAAAGAGGCCAATGCTCTTAGGGGTGCCATCTCTGGTCGGTCGCGGCCCCCCTTCACCGTACCACAAGTGGGGAGGGGGACGGCCTCGCCCCCCGACTAGGTGTTGGTCCTGTGGCCGGACAGGCCATTATGCTCGTGGATGCCCGAACAGACGCTTCTAGAACTAGAGTTATTGTATAGCTACATGCTATTGGTTAAATGACTGTGTTAGCAAAATAAAGGATTGCCTCAGATTGTAATTGTTTGGTTATTTTGTCTCATAGAATCTTTTTCTGTCCCAGTTCGGTTTCTCTAGACTGACTTAAGTGACGGGAATTGACTCCACAAGCGCTTTGCCTTGTATGGCATGCCCTTGAGCTCGCTTTAGCGGGCTATGGCGGTCATTTTCCCTGGGCTTAATTCTGTCTCCCTCGTTGGTCTTTCCCTCGGTTTTCTCATTTGTTATAGGGGAACTCTCCCGACCCTGGACAAAAATCTGAGAGCTTCTCGCCCCTAGAGGCGGAACTTCGAGCGCGTAGCCGAAGAACTACGTGGGTAACGTTGTCGGGAGACGTAAGCCCAGGGGAAATGCCAGTGATCGTACAAGGAGATATTATAGCTGAAGTGAACAGGATCATATCTGGGGACTCCGGAGATATTCAGAACCTCCTATTCAGGGATCCTTCGACTTTCAAGGCGGGGGCTTTACATAATCATCTCCCTTTATGGGATGCGATATTAACTGGAAACTCGGATAAAGCGCGCATTATTGGATGGCTAGCCAATGGTGTCGATATTAGATCTTTTATGGCCCATGTTGGCTGGAAGACCGCGGAAACTGCGAAACATTATCTTAAGATGAACCAAGTGATGGCTCCGGGAGGAATAAGCGATATTTTGGCTTGCCTCGCTTTGGACTTAAGTGAGGCTTACCAGAAACAAAACTCTTTAACACTTTTCACCCAGGCGTTCTAAACTATTATTAAAACCTGAGCTTCATGTTGCGAAATTCATTTAAATCTGTGTGTAAACTCTAGTGGTAGGGTTTAGGTATATCAAGAATAAAGATCTATTAGTAATGAGATAGAGGGATTGGCTATTCGGATAAGGTATGGGTACGTGGAAGGAATGAGGTATGGGAGGTATATGAGGATGTGGGGATGCTTATTAACGGCACATCCGGTGAGGAAGCGCTGTCAGGGGTCACTACCCAATACTTAATGCTAATGAGTAAGCAGGGAGGATAATGTACTATTCATAGTTCATTAGCATCCCTGTGACGTCACTTAGCATTATATAAACCAAGCTGAATTAATTAGGAGTGTCAGTTGCTGCGAACGTTGCTCAAAGTGAACGAAGCACCCCACCCACCACTCCCCCCTGCTGCTCTTAGCTCTTATGGCATACCCTTTCGAGTTTTGCTCGTCAGGGGTCACTACCCAATACTTAATGCTAATGAGTAAGCAGGGAGGATAATGTACTATTCAAAGTCAATTTGAATTGGTAATGAGGCCCCGTGGGAATTTATTAATGAGCAGTTTAGTAGGTATATAAGGGGTTTGACGCTCATTAGTATTCGGTTGTTTGGGAGGGAGTTTCGACGTTTTACGTTTGGCCGTTTTGTTCCCGTTGTCGTCGGCGCACTAGGAAGGGGAAAAAAAGTCAGTATCGGTCGGGGCAGTAAAGTGTTTGATTGTGTAGTTTTGAGGTGTTTGCTTCCGTGATTGTGAAGTGTTTGCATGTGTGGCCGTTTAAAGTTCGTTTGCGAGGTTTGAGAGTTAATTGCCCGCATGGTTTTAAGATTTTTTCGCCGCCTGCGTGGCAGTGAAGTTTTGGCCCGTTTGGCTGTGTGTGAAGAGTTTACCTTTGTGGCGGTAATGTTTAGCGTTGGTTTGCCACGGGGGAATTTAAGAGCCAGTTCTGTTTCGGTGTTAGTAAGGGTGCAAGCTAGTTCTGTCGGGTTTACTGTTTAAATGATATTTTGGTTCTTCTAGGTTATTAGTTTTGCAGCTTAAAGCTGTGTCGCTGTCTTGGGAAAAGTTTGTGTATGAGTGTTCTTTTGTTTTACCGATTGATTGGGTTGTTTTATTTCCTTTCGGTTAAGTGGTAGTTTCTTGGTGTTGCGGATGGTGTGATCACCAAATGACGTAAAACAAAAGATTCAAAAGACACTGAACAATACCCACACCACAACACAAAAGCTAACCAACAATGGCTTCCGCAACACCAAGAAACACCCGGTTAAGTTGATAAAAAGTTTAAAAAAGGCTAAGGACGGACAACTTCTTAGAAGTTTAAAAAGTAAAAATTTATTAAAAAACGTTTCTGTCTTGTGACCTTCATCAGTCTGGAGAAACTCGAAAAGCTACAGCATGCGTCCGTTGATAGTACCTTGGACGACATTCGTCGCATGTTGACCTCCAAGTCTCTTTTCAGGAAAGTTGTAGCATTGGATTATCTCTTGAACCTCAAGATGGTGGCAAGTCTGCGGTTTTCGAAGGGGTAAAAGAGAAGACAACTGCGAGCGATGATCTTTTCCGTAAATACATCCAGGTGTTGTGGGTGACAGGAATCAGGACAAGGTCCTCGAGATTTTTTTTTCAAAGGTTGATAAGGTGTTCAAGGAGCCATCATCGTCCGGCCGGTCAAGCGTCGGCTGCGCCGGGGCCTGTTCCTAATCGGGGATGTCGCTTCGCCGACATCCGTTGCCATTATTGCCGGGGGCTGGGCTACTACCACAGTCTCTGTCCTGAGAGGGAACGTGGCGGATCACTGGAATCCCCCACGAAGAGGGAAAGTGCGGTCAGAGTTTTGCCCCTTCTTCATAGTCGTGCTCTGGCGTTTGGGCTTGCGTTTTAAGTTTCGCTTTTACCTCTTAGAGTAATGTATGAGTTTTTCGCGTTTGAGAATGCATTAATATTAGTTTATTGAATCGCGTGCGTTTAGTTGGTTGTTTTTCCCTTTATGTAATTTCTATTTTGGGGGAGGCCCTGCTTTTTTCTCGGGTTAGGGTGAGCAACTCACGTGGACTAGCCTTTTGTTCTGGGCTGTCTGTGGACGTTCGTTTACGGGCGTGGGAAGTTGCTTTCTCCTGATCGGGGTCCCCATCCTTGTTATCCTTGGGTACTATTAAGCTCATATACTCGCCTTTTTTTCCTTTGGGTTTTTCCTTTTAGAATTCTACGGTAAAGAGGAGAATTGAGAGTGAATTTCCCATGCCTAAGTGAAAGTGTGTTATGCAAGATTTCGGGGTGGGGAGGGGGGGGGGGGGGGGGGGGGGTCGCGTCCATCCCAGTATTTACGAGTGCTTAAATTCCGAGGCTGCGCCTTCTTTGTCTCAGTTATCTCTTCGGGATCCGGAATATTTAGCTTGGGAGGTCTATATGGAAATGTGGATGCTTGGAAGTCCGTTTTGGTTGGCCATCCATGTTCGGAGAGGATACTCATCGATTGGCTGTCCTTGAAAGTAGGCATTCGGGGAGTTTCAACAGCCGTCTCGTGAGTCTTTTAAGGGCGAATTCTTTGATTTCTCCTTTTGTCCATCGCAAATTTTTGTCAAATCATGCATCTTGTCAAAGAAATTTTCTGTGATTGGTTTCCGCGGAGATCATGAAACGTGTTGCTATTGGAGCACTAAGGGTCTGGGGTAAAGTTGGAAGGGATGATCCACCCTATCTGGCTTTGCTGCTTTCAGTGGAGCCATCAAAGCCCAGGCTTTGTTTGGATGCTAGATTCTTAAACTTATGGATGAAGGATTCTCCGTTTTCTCTTGATAAGTTGGTTGTCATTCGGTATGTTTACAAAGTATTCCTTTATGACAAAATGCGGCTTCTTCGCTTGATTGTTCGGCGGCTTGAACTAGGCTGGATACTTAGGCTGGTCAGTTGCACCGGGAGTTTTCTGGGTCACGTTTTACGCTTCACGGGTTTCGGAGCGGTGCAGTGCAGCGATTTCTATGGCTTTGGCGGATGTGAGTCTTCATGAGGTTATGGATCACGTTGGCTGAAAGTTGAGTAGGACGGCACTCCATTACATCAAATTAAAGCAGGTTTTGAACTCGGCTGGTCCTGCGGCGACATTGGCGAATTTGGAGTTGCAGACAGGCAAGGACTATAAAGGAGTGCATAACTTGAGTGGCTTGGTGCCGGTATTTTGTGGGCATTAACGCTGGAGGTCATCTGTTTTGTTGGTTTTTACTTTATTTTTTCTCGGCACTTGTGTGTTTCAACACAATTTAAACATTATGTGCGCTTGTCGTTTACGAGTGTTATTGACTGATGTACATTGTAATATTTTGCAACGCATTGTTCTTTCTGCATGAAGTGTTGACAATAGCCCGTGGATTAAAATTACCAAAATTACCATACCGGTAAATAATATGTTTTTGCATGCATTCGTGTTTGCTCGGGAAGCCTTCGGAAGTGTAAAAACAAGCAATTTTGTTTCCAAGAATTCAGCGTGGATATAGAATTTCATGAGATGACACAGCAGGGAGGTAAACTTTAAAAGCTAATAACTTTTAATGAAAGTTGAAATAAAAAAATCGGCTTCAAATATGACACAATAGAGGTTTTGACGGATTAATGAGTGGTGAAATCAACTTGCATTGTGATCTTCTCGAGGAGCAAACTTGGACACAAAATCACGTTTTACAAATTTTAACTTACGTTCAGATTACCGCATTACCATAAAGCCCGATTCATTGAATAAAAAATAGTACTGGTGAACTCCCATTATTCTCCAATATATCTGTCAAGTTTTAGCGAAATCGTCTTCTAAAGGCCCAAGATATAAAGCTATTCTCACTAGGGATATACGCACAAAAAGCCTAATATATACAATCATATACTTCTTTACATTCCCAGCGTGACTCGTGGGAGCCCGCTCCGTAATTCAGCCTAGTTCAATAAAGTTTAGGTCGGGACCCGTGCAAGACGATAACTTTTTACCATGGCCATCGCTGCGCCCGCCTTTTTCCATTATGGCGAGAGTTCCCGTAGCTCCTTTACTCCCCGAAGTTCAAGCAGCTATCAACCCAGCTCCGCAACGGTATATACTCCATGGAGGTTTTTAATTATATGCACACAAAACTATCCGGCACTTATTTAGGGTTAAAAACTCATTTTAAAATGGTTAGCTTTTATTTACTGTTATGGGTAGTGATATCCATAACAGTAAATAAAAGCTAACCATTTCAAAATGAGTTTTTAACCCTAAATAAGTGCCGGATAGTTTTGTGTGCATATAATTAAAAACCTCCATGGAGTATATACCTCCGCAACACCAGGACACGCTATTCTCACTAGGGATATACGCACAAAAAGCCTAATATATACAATCATAAACTTCTTTACATACCCAGCGTGACTCGTGGGAATGCGCGGCATAACCCTGGACCTCCTCCCTCTATATATAAGCAGCCCGCTCCGTAATAGGCCATTTCCGAGTTACGTTACGCCTCGTCGTCAAAGCGAGGCTAGGTGCACAACCTTTCATATGAAAATGAGTTTTCATTCACATGCAAATGAAAACTCATTTTCATATGAAAGGTTGTGCACCTAGCCTCGCTTTGATAGAGAGGCTAAAGGCAACTCGGAAATGGCCTATTCAGCCTAGTTCAGTAAAGTTTAGGTCGGGACCCGTGCAAGACGATAACGCCCCACCTTCCTCCCCGCAGCGATGGAACTTATTCTCCCCAAACATTGTAACACCGCAAAAACCCAAGCGGGAGGCCCAAACTCGTCGTTTAGTTATTGTGGTATTAATTTTAACGTTTGGAGTCTATCGAAAAGTATTCAAAGATAAAGAAACCGGTGACAATGATGTAAACAAATACAATAGCCGTTTTTAAGGCGAAGGTAAACCTAATTTTTAATGAAATTTTAAATCGTTTAAAGAAGGGATAGGAGAAAGAAAATGATTTTTGGAACACCAACAGACAGTTCATACCCACGCAAGAGCACCCCAGGTTGCTAGTGGACTAACGTGGTATCCGTCTATTAATTATTAACTACAAATTCTAATTTTAAAACTTCACTAAATCTTCAATATTTCTTATTTCTCTAAATTTTACCAATCTTTTGAGAAAAACTATTTCCTCCCAAACATACCCAAAAATTTACAACACCCCATAACATAGATTTATGTTTTAAGCATAGGGTTTTTGGATTGCTTGAAACGCGAACGAGATATTTCCATTAAAGCCATGTCAAGTGGCGGAAAAAATATATACTTTTGACTATACTTAAAGAATCAGATTCCTATATTAATATTGATGAGATTATCTCTAAAGTTAAATCAAAAAGTAATTAATATTTTCATAATTCTCTTTCTTTTATTTCGATCACTTGTTTTTCCTTTTTGTTTCTTTTCTGTTGTTTCATCCTTTCTTTTTATTTTAACAAATATAGCTAGTGTGTGTAGCGATTTCTATACAGCATACACCTTATTCCAAAGTGGTGGCCAATTTATTATTCTTTTATATGTATATTAATTAGCCCTTGTTGCCTTCGTCAGCATGTGCAAAATACAACAGAATTTTCACGCGAAAATGAGGCAGAGGGCTAATTGAAATGCATACAAAAGAATAATAAATTGCCCGCCATTTTGGAATAAGGTGTATTGGGTCGAGCTCGGTCGATCGGCTAACATTGAGCCCGTGATGTAATAGTCACCTGCCTTACCCATAGATATGGCGTTGAAGGAGGGTAGGGGGTAACACGAGGGGGTATGGGGTCGGTGGAGCAAAACACCAAGGAGAGGGTCGGTGAATAGTGAGCCCGCGATATGTAATGGTCACCTGCCTTACCTATGGGAACGGCGTTGGAGGGAGGGGAGCGTGGGGAGTTGGACGCAGGGGGTGCAGGGTCGGTAAAGTAAAACGTCGTGGAAAGGGGGGGGGGGGGGGGGGGGGCGATTGTTTCGAGTTGGCTCATCTGGTTGGGATTCAAACCAACAAAACTTACAAACAATTAACTCGTTGAAATAAGTTTTTTATTATTTAATTTATGTATAACTACAATTATTGCGTGCTGCTAAGAATAAAATCTCATCTCAGCAAAACACGGATATTTAGTAATCACTACAGGTGGCGACTAAAACCCATTGTTCGTAGACAGAGAGTCACATTTAACAGAAATAACTAGATTTTTTTGTCGTGTTAGTCGTCGAGTAAATCATCGTCATCATCGTTTAGAAGATCGTCATCATCGATATTTAAGTCATCCTGTTAAGAGAAAACACACACAACCATAAATACTTTTTTAAGCCCTCGTTGCATGCTTTGCAGCCTGCAGAAAATTTAAATTGTAACCAATGTATTTAAAATTTTGTCCTCTAGATAAATACGTTTATGACATTTTAACCACTCTTTTCAGGGTATTTTTTTCCTACGTTTTCACTGCGAGTGCCGCCGCTAGTCGACGCCAATTTGGATCTCGCTTTACCAACTGTAAAAATTCAGGCTGAACTTTTCAAATTCGATTCAAGAAACGGGCGCATGCGCCATGGTGACAGTGTCCCTTTAATCCTTCAACCCTCTATCTGTTTGTCGAAGGGATATGAAGATCTCGTGGTGGCCATGAGAAGAAAAGAAAAAGGACTGGTTGAAGGGGAATGGGGTTGGGGTGGATTTTATTTCAGAGACAATCCATAAAATTCCAACCAATCCCCTCCCCTTTAAAAGTGAACGATGCCTTGGGAGAGGTATTTGCTTGGGGAGGTTGGATATGATTCTCAAACGAATCAATCAATCAATCAATCAAAGTACCAACTTTTACCCCATGAAGACACACAAGAATAGTGACAGTCCATCTAAGGATGTCACTCTACAAGGACATCACCCTTTAAAAACTTGAGACTCACGTCGTCATCCTGGCCGAAATCGTCGAAATCATCGTCAAGATCTTCATCCTGTAATGCAAGGTACAGCAGGATTTTTTTCAACTGTTAATACAAAAGAAACGGACTGGACATTAACCGATCAAGACAGGAAGACGAGGAGAAAGAAGTTAAGGGAGTTGAAAGGCGCTGAAGGAAAGGAGGCCGGAGGAGACGGGTTTTCTCAATGAAAATTTGGTAAAGAAATAATAAGATGACAAATTTTGTTCTTAGTTTGTTGTTTTCAAAATGGCTTGACTTTCTTGTTGTTCCCAGTTAAAGGGTGATCCCAGCAAGGGGGTGGGGGGTAGCAGTGGAGTGTCCCGCCCGGACAGGATGGTCTCAATAGCACTAAGTCCTTATTGCTATTAGAGGTTCTCAGAACGCTGAACGTTTAAGCTATCCTTTTTGCTATTAGGCCGTTCCTTTTTTTCTCCGTTTTATCGTCGAATGCGTTTCCTAGTTTTGGGTCGGTCGGTCGGATTAAAAATAAAAGACCCCTTAAAAAAATCAGAAGCAATCTGGAACTAGGAGGCCCGGTACCCAAGCATCATTGCCGTGGAGCCTGGAAACAACGAGACGTGGTTACAAAATCAATATGGCGGCAATGGAGGAAGAAAAGATCGATGTCGTGGTTAAACTCAGCCGGGAAAAGCGAAAAAAAAGATGAACCATCAACACTTCTTTGCGATCTGCCAGCATAACATTTTTTTTTTGAAAACGCACAAATATGGGTCGGTCGGACGACGGAGAAACGGACGACGGAGAAAATGGGACGGCCTTAGGTGCTCAGAATGCCGAGTGTTTTAGCTGCAATACCGGGGGATTGTTCCCATCGGTAGGGTGTTCCTGACGAGATGTTCCCAGTAGTTACACGACGTTCTCAGTAGTAGAGTCCCGGACAGGATGGTCGCAATAGCATGAAGTTATTAGAGGTGCTTAAATGGGGAAGGGCTTAGTGATTTAGCTGCAATACCTCTCTCTCAAACAGTAACCTCTCACCTTATCTTGTTCAATTTCTGCTTTTTTACTGATATCAGGTGCTTTCTCCGCCGCTGGGGGCACAGCTGCTGGGGGGACAGCCGCTGGGGGTCGATCTGCAGTCGCAGAGGGCGGTGGGAAGGAAGGCGAGTTTGATGAGGCAGCAAATGTCGGTATCGAGGGCTCCATTGGTTTGGATGCCGAAGGCTCATTGAACGTCAGGTTTTCTACTGCTGCCTGCGATTAAAACAGTACACACGTTCAGTACCAAGGTTGAAATAATAACTCTTAATTAATAACTGATTATACAAGTAAACCCTAGTGAAGGCAGCGGGGAGCCCATGACCATAACGTTGCAAGTTCTTGATTAACATGTGATTTTTTCATCATTGACGTTTTGAAAGTCGATCCCTCCAAAACGTACATGTAAATCGTGCCGTATTAGCAGATGATGGTGGTGCACGAAAAAAGTTCCAGAGTGGCGCTAGCTCACGAAGCCGACATGTTGTCTGCAAACGTGGGGAACTGCAAGATTTTTACATGTTTGGGGTTGGGGTTTACACCCTCAGCTCAATCAGTGTCTTTGTCTGAGAAAGCTGACCTTTCGTTAAAGGGACACTGTCACCTATTTTTAGTATCACTTTGAAAAGCCAAAAAAACATATTTGTTTCAATGGAAACCTTAAAATAATGGTCCAGTTTTGTTAACAAATACTCTATCAGTGCACAGAAACTAGTTTTCGTTATTTTTTGGCTGCGGATGGCCAGGATGGAAATGGATTGCAACTTGAAAAAATTGGCCAATTTTTTAAAGTTCCTCCCAAGAGTCGTGGAAAAATCGCAGAAAAACTTGTTATGCGGGTCTGTTCTTCCTTGAAGAAATCACTTGATATTATCTTCTTGGTGTTCTAAAAGCAATTTTATGGTTGAGGTGAAGGTACTTTGTCATATACTTAGTGTATTTTGACCAAAACACAGCAAAATCTGTGTGACAATGCCCCTCTAATGCTGGCTTCGTGAGGTCACAAAACTTGTAAGTCTCCAAAATGCGTTTAACAAGACTATTTTTTTAAAACCCAAGCTTCTTACCCTGATGCAAAACTCAGTCTGAACTGAGCCGCACACTTAAGCCTTAGCATACCGATTTGTTTTTAACCATTATCGACAGCAATGCCTCAAGCCCTGTAAATTAAGATTTGTGAAACGCGATTTTGTATCCAAGTTTCCAGCTAGAGAAGAAACGCAGCATTGCCTGATCGAACTAGTTCCAGTGCTAATGGTACTGTTTTAACCATGTATTTAAGGCTTCTTACCAGAATCGAATCCAGGGTCCCCTCTTCCTTTGCCGCTTTTATTTCCTCAAACACATCACGATCAGTGTTACTCTGAAGAACACAAGGGTATGATTAAACAACAAGTTTATAACTTGTCTGGCTGATAATCTAACACTTTTCTCCTTTGAGTGCTCAGTAAAGGTGCTGGTGAAGTTACCCCGATATTTTGCTCTCCTAAACTGACACATTAAAGCTACAACCAAACCTGAATTGTTCTTGTATTACATCCTTAGAGCGGTTTTTATTTGGGTGTCATAAACCCAAAACCAAAGAAATTATTCTGGCCAATCACAACAGACGCAGAAAATCCAATGAACCAATCAGAACTTGAAGCAAATACATGTAGCCGGCGCCAAGCGTGGGAAAACGTGCGAGGAAATTACTTTCGATACTCAATTGAAAACCGCTATTGAGTAGACGACCCCCTCTAATAAGTACACAGTGGTGAAAGTTCTTCTGTTAATCAATGCAAACCTGAGCTCTATCAAGCGACCGTGATTCACAAAAAGAAACAGCGGAATTCAAACATGCGATTGTCCATACAGCTGTAGCTTTGTACTGTTTTCTTTTGCAGTGACCCTTTGATAAGGTCAAAAAAGAAAGTTAACACGTTTGGACTTTATAAAAGGCTGGATACAATAACTAAAATAACTAAAGAACTGTTAACTTACCAGGGCGTGCTTGTATTGGGAAGCTGGTTTCATTTGCACTCTTTCTCGCTTCAGGAACTGTAGTGTAATAAACAAGTAATCGTTCTTTACGCATTTCAGCCGCGAATTTTTGTTACTAAAACAAATCACAATAGGGGCAGAAGTCGAGTTGTAGTGACAGCATTAGCAGCAGAGGTAGTGATGGCGACGATAGCGGACATTAGAAGTGGTAGCAGGCGTGCGTTTCTCAAAGCTCCCGAAAACTTTTCTGGCCCAAAAGCTGTTATGTGCAAAATGTTTACCAACAAAAATTAATACTCAGTTTTTGCTGCTTTTGAAAGCTAAAAAATAAAATCTCACGTTTATTGCAAAAGTTGGGTTGGTTTGCTGGCTAACAACTTCAACATTATTCGTTAGAAACTGAATTTAAAAAACAGCTTTCGGGCGCGAAATATCTTCAGGAGTTTTGAAAAACACACGCCGGATGTGGCACAGTCAAACCTCTCTATTTCGGACACCTCTCTATTACGACAGTTCTCTTGGTCCCAAAGATACGAAAATTCATATAATGCTTTCCTCTATAATGCGGATACTTTACTCTGTTTCTTTGGTGTCCGTATTAAGGAGGTTCGACTGTGTAACGTTCAGCGGTATTTTATAGTGCGCATGCGTGTACTGGCACTGTGTTGTCAGGATCGGCCATGTTGAAGTATCTTTGAAGTTCTGATAATAAATCGTGTTAATCCAGCTCTATCGTGGTCTTTGCTCGAGATTATTACAGACTGTAGTCAAATAAAGAAAGAAAAATTAACCGTCGTGTGTTCACTTTCTCCACAAAACTTATAATTTTATCACCTGACGTTGTTGTTTTGCAAGGAAAGACAAAGAAATATACCAAAATGTAAAACGCACGTGCAGAGGCATTGTTTTCGCTCATTAAACCTATTGCTTTCTGCTGTTTTCTGACGTCGTGGTTGCTTAAGTCCCCTAATACTAGTGGATGTCATGGCAGTAAGAATAACATCATAAAAGGAAAAATTCGAATAAAAATTGTAGCAGCTTGATTCACTTTCTTCACCATCAACGCAGGTTAGAAAGGCGACAAGTTTCACTTTCTTTCCGCACTGTTTGTAGTAAGGAGTTTATAGTGATGGAATCATGCCACTTCAATTGACATGTCCCATTCACAAGTGCAGCAGTTAAAATCATAAGCCAACGATTGAAAATGTTGCACTTACCTGCTCCGCTTGCAAAGCTTCCTGGAATTCAGGGAACAGATTTTCGTACTCTGATGGATCTGCCAGAGAGTCGGCCGCCTTCTTGTTGACTTTTCGCAAATCTTCTTTCCACAACTTTACAATTCTGTCAGAAGTAAAGGACATTGAAGTTAGCACTAAACAACTACTAGAAAAGGTGGGCATACAGAGGCTCAGTGACGAAGTAAGGAGGCATAGATGGAAATTTATCGGGCAAATCCTTAGACAGGAACCGAACAACAACTGCATCACGACTCTAACCTGGACTCCAGAAGGGAACAGGAAGAGAGGGAGGCCAAAAACAACATCGCGACGGATGGAAGAGAGAAGGAACTCCAGAGCAGGATGGAAAACAAACATGTAAGATGAGGTGCGTGCTGCAGCGCAAGACAGAAGAACTAGGAAGATGAATGTGGAGGCCTTATGAGCCAAATGGCACGAAAGAGATAGGTAGCAGAAGTAATAAGTTTGAAAAGGCAATCAGTTAAATTTATAGACACGTAGGTTGTAGCCTAGAAATACAGCTTATCTTGAGGCATTTCGTAAACGATCTTTAATAGAGTTTATAACAAGATAACAGAAAGGAATATTGATAGAAACGACATTTGCAGGCTTAAAAATACACATATTTCGAAATGACATTGCCTCTCCCAAGCGATAACATCATCACTACTCTCCGGGGATTATTCCACCACCGTATTATTCTGATGTAGTCATTTATTTTGTATTATTTTAGTTTGCTTCTCCAGACTTGGCGGGACACCCCAAAAGCATGCGCCAATCACTGTGGACAAGTGACTGTATCCCATCCCCTATCTCCCCTAAGGAAAGGTGTACCAATATTACTGGGGAGTATGTCCACCCGATACCAACTCCTGTATCCATAACCTGTATCCTACTGTATAATTATGCCTTGTCGCAGCTTGATTCACTTTCCTCACCATCAACGCAGGTTAGAAAGGCGACAAGCTTCATTTTTTCTTTCTTTCTGCACTGCTTGTACTGTAGTTAGGAGTTTTGTGATGGAATCAAGTCACTTCAGTAGACATGTCCCATTCACAAGTGCATCATCAAGTGAACAAGATGATTGGCAATTACCTGATTCAATACGTTTGTTTAAAAACAACTTACTTTGAAACGTGGCTTGGTAAGTATGTGCGAGCCATAAAAGCTGCCTCAGGGTACCTGCCGGTGCTGCACAGCAGCTCGATTCCTTCTTCCAATCTGACAGAAATAAACCAATGTACTGTAACTGTTATAATTGCTCAATATTTACCTAAGTGATTTTACTTCGAAACAGTTAAAAAATAAATTGTTTTGTAGAATCGAAACAGCATCAGAGAAAAAAATAGCCAAATATGTTTGCTTTAAATGGTAAGGTTTACAGCCACAAGTTCAACAACATAATGATAAAAAAGACATCTCCTTTACGTAATCAAAGAACCAGATATTAATAGTATAATTACGACAAATGTTGTGAACATTTAAATCAAGAACAATTCAAGTGACCTGTCTCAGGAAAATACGTTATACACATGGCTGTAGCAACTTGATTCACTTTCTTTACCATCAATGCAGGTCAGAAAGGCGACAAGCTTCAGTTTCTTTCTGCACTGTTTGTAGTTAGGAGTTTGTAGTGATGGAATCAAGCCACTTTAATTGACATGTTCCAATCACAAGTGCAGCATCTGCTCAAACAGGTTCAACAAAAATAAATAAACAAAACATCTCAAGGTTTAATCCATGCTGGCGAACAAAAGAATTAACTATAAATTATATGAGATATAAATCCTCTCGTATTCTACATGTAACTACAGTAAATGAAACAGAAATTGACGAATTGGATGTTGTAACCTGTAGCAACAAATGGGTGAAACCCTCTTTCCTTTTTCTTTAACACCCATAACAAAAACGTACGTACATGTACATGTACAAACCAAATACAGACCATTTTCCTGATAAAATGTATTGTTAGTCATTATAAAGCGCAAGTTACATGTATCTACAATGTACCTTCCAAGTAAGAAATAAGCCAGGAAGGCCACGTTGTTCTTGCCCTTCTGAGCAGATGTCTCGGCGAGTCGTAGAATCATATCCCCATCACCAGCAGATGTAGCCAGAAGCAGCAAGCCGCCGAAATCCTGAGCGTTGATCAAACACTCCTGCGCCAGCTGGAACTGGCATTTGGAGATGGCCAGTTCTGCAAGCTGCTTCCATTTATGCTCACTCTAAAGTATGACACGGAAAATAAGTCAGTTGCAGTTTGCGATAGTTCATTAATTATTATTATCACTTGTAATTTCAATCTTAATAGAATGTGATGTTATCATTGTAATTGTATTAAAGAGAATGTGATTACTGCAATTATACAGCAACTCAAGGAGTAATGAGAGCCTGAAAAATTTCAGGCTTCAACGGGATTCAAACCCATGACTTGCGATTCCAGTGCAAACGCTCTACCACTGAGCTACATGACTAGATAAGAGCTTGGTGAATTGTAATATTACATGTATCTTGTCTGATCTCAATAAAGTCATTAACAAAAAACATATATGCGCTTCGTGAACTGCAACTAGCACTGATGAAAGACCAATGCATGACACGCAGGAAGATAAACATTGTGTAGTGTACTACAGCTAGGTCGGCTTTAAATAATAACTGATTGGTTACAAAAACAACAACAGCGGCTCACCTCCGATTCACTTGCAATCTCATAAGCAATCTTCAGTTCAGAAAGCTGAATTGCCAGATCAAATCTAATGATAAAAAATACAACAAACACTGTAAGCTGAATCAGCCTGAGATACATGTATATGTAACACCAGGACTTACCCTTGTATAGCAAAGAAAAGCACAGGAAAAGAAAAAAGGACAAACGACGACAACACGCACACACATCACATCCAACAAAAAAGACTTGAGCATCGTTTTTCATTACAGAGGCATTACAGTAACTGCCAGAAAATGTTGCCGAGTGATGAGTTCACATATGTTTCGGAACAAATGGATGCAGTGAGCCGTGAAACAGTACAAGTGATTTGAAAGGTTACAGATTTAGTAGTAAATTTAAATACAGACAAAGTTGAAATTTGATGGATAGATGTAAACCTGTGTTCTGGGTCACAAGACACGGCAAGGGCCTGTTGCTTGAAGCCTTGTTTCTCTAAGAAGTGCGCCACACGGTTCCTTTGCTCTCGTGGAATAGTCGGCAGTACCTACAAAGGAAACATCCATAATCACTTCAAGTTCCATTAGAACCAAAGTAGCCTTTGAGGTGAATTTTCCTTTCCTATTTTCTGTGGTTGTCAGGCTCTCAGATCTGAGGAATAACAGGCACCTTTTCTAGCTTGACAGTGAGTTCTCTAAAAAGGCCTCAATGTGAATGAGATCACAACTTTGTATACAGTAGCGAGTCAACAGGAGTTTACCATGTGCTGGACACAACTACATCTACATGTAGAATAAATGTGTACCTGTTTAGCTGTCTCAAAGTCTTGCCTCATCACAGCAGTCTGGTATTCCAGCACTGACAGCAGCAGTGAGTATCCAACCACATTCATGTCCTTGTCACTCAAATAAAGCTTGTTGTCTTTGGGGATGTAACCCAGAATGTACATTGTCCTACAAACAACAACATAAATGTATTCACAGAAAATATCAGTCAATATAACACTGTACACTGTAGAAAAAACATACAATGTGTAAGGGTTGTTCAGCCAAAAGTTGTGTAATATGGCGGATAATTTTATTTATTTTTTTATTTATTTAGAAACTTTGCCAAGAGGCCTCCTCAGGTTTTAATTTTTTGAGCCTTTTGAATTGTTAATCATAATTGCCATTAATTGTTTGTTGAGAGTGTTTTGCCTATCACGCAATGCAATGTAATGTATGCATTGTAAGATAAGCTTGAATGAAAATTATGGCTTGGAATACACATTGAAACAAATGTTTATTATTAGTTAAAAACAAATTAATGCTTCTCGTGGGCTGGATTACTAAGCTTATTTCTTTTATCAAATGACTGGACCAAGTTGCAGAGAATCATTTACACCACCTACAGTGTACCCATAATTATCAGAACTAAAATATTAATAGTACATGTAGAATATCATGACAAAATTAATGTTGCGAACGTTTAAGGGGACACTGTCCCACCGAAATAATGAAATTGTGTTTACTTCCATGTTATATCGCCAAATGCTACCAAATATACAACTGAATTGGATAAAAATATTCTATAGAGCAAAATAGAAGCAGTTGTTTGGAGAAATAGTGCAGGATTACAATTTTCATTTTGTGACAGGTGGTCAAGAAATTAAAGTTTTCATTCTGGTGGAGTTTTGAGTTTCTTAGATGTTTTTTTAGTTTATATTTCTTTGCATTCATCACTTTTGGTGATTTTTGCCTTGCTATGCTATGTGAAGATAATAAAGCAAGCTTAAAGCAAACACCTGGCCATAATCATGAAAACACAATATTTCAGCCGGGACAGTGTCTCTTTAAGTCAAGAACAATTCAAGTGAACTGCCCCAGAAAAATACTACATGTACACATGGCTGTAGCAACTTGATTCACTTTCTTTACCATCAATGCAGGTTAGAAAGGCGACAAGCTTCACTTTCTTTCCGCACTGTTTGTAGTTAGGAGTTTATAGTGATGGAATCAAGCCACTTCAATTAACATGTCCCATTCACAAGTGCAGCATCTGTGACAGATCACACAGTCAGAATCTAACCCCCTGTCTACAGCATAAAGCAACAGAGTAGCAATACCTTCAGCATTTTGTTATCTAGGAAACAACCCCAAGGTTGGAAGTGAAGTTGAATTGGCTTGCAGTTGGAACCCTGTTTTGACTTCAACAGAAGGGTGCAAATTCTTCCTGCATTAAATACATAATTATGTTTATGAATAAAATTACTGTACATGTACAAACCTGTCCAGATGGGCAATAGTGACAATTTCACCTCCAACATAGTAATTAAGACGATTTACAGCATTGGTGTAGATAAAGCAGTCTCCAACCCAAATACCTGTCTTCACACAATCTTCTATTTCACCACAAACCTGTAATGTTAACAAATGCCATCTTAAGGACAGAGCAAACCACTAAGGCAATTGAGCCACAAGTACATTAAGTAATAATATAACAATATTTGCGGATTGGTGATTTACAGATGTCATTACCATAACACCTTCATTCACCTACATGTATGCTTTTTTTAATTGGAAACTGACTGTTGATACTCATACCTGTACCACAAAACATGTACTTATATCCAACATGGAAACACACATACATGTACATGTACATTGTATACCAGTCACAAAACAAAGAGAATTTGAACCACTAATTAATGAGTATTGCCATGAGTAGAGTGAATGCAAACAAACTACCGGTAGATTTTCAAAACTTTATCCTAAAATGTACAAACAAAATAAACACAGTTAACTGTTGCTATTCCTACACAAAGCTATCTCAAACCTCTTGCTATCTTAAAGGGGCTACATGTACAGTACCTGTCAAAGGTAAGTTGACAGTCGCGACTCGAAACTCGAAACTCGATCCTCGAAGTTTCTCGAAGTTTTTCGAGTTTTGAGTTTCGAGTATCGAGTTTCGAGAATCGAGTTTCGAGACACTCGAAGTTTTTTTCGAGAATCTCGAAAAGAGATTTTGAGAAAAGGATTAATTTCTCAAAGACAGAACAATGACGATTTCACACGGCCGCTTTTGTTTCGCGTGGCCTTTGTTTTGTTATCACACTGCTGTGAGCTGCGGAACCTCCAGCGAAAAAAAACTTGAAAAAAACTATCACCGGCCTGCATGAGAGAGTGGCAATTTTATGAGGGCCCGTTCTGGTCAAAATTATCCTTATATATTTTTTCCCTATGTAGAAATAATAAAACTGTGTTTGCAATTATTTGTATGGTGTTTCATAAATAATTATATGTACTACTAGAATTATTTACATGTGTATGAATTAATTTTATGTGTCCTATAATTATTTATACGTTGTTTGAATTATATTTTTCTGACCATGAATTATTTTTTTCTGACCATGAATTATTTTTTCCTGACCATGAATTAATTTTTCCTCTGCATGAATTTATTAGCAAATCCCATATGCCTTTGCTCGCTGTTGGCGAATCCCGTCATCCAATGCGCGTTGAACACTGGTAATTTTCAACATGGCGGCCCGAACTAGTCGCGGTAGCGTTATCCGAGAAAGAAATGAGCTAGGTTTTCGCAATTTTCTACGTAATTTGAAGGGAGTATTCCGTCTCTTTTTGAGCCCTGATAACGAACAACTAACAACTGACGCTTTAAGTGATGCAAGACGGTATCTTTTAGATGCCAAAGGGACTTTATCTTTGCTGTTGAACGACTTAACTAGAGGTGACCCAAACCCAACAGGGCTACCTGCAAATGCTATACAAGCACCACTACAGGATTTAAGGGAATCCGCTACTCAGCTTCTGTTTATTTTGTCAGTTGAGATAGAAAAGAGGGAGCAAGAGTCAGCTGTCCACATGGATGCGGCTTTCTCTGCAGGTGTGACGTCAACACAGTTTGGACCTGGGCGAAGACGTTATGACATATCTAAGGATCAGCTAGAACATTTGCGCTCACTCTTTTTTTCGTGGCAAAAAATGGCGGATATGCTCCAGGTGAGTGTTTCTACTATTCAAAGAAGGCGCAAGGAGTTTAGACTTGATGACAAGTTTGAAAGTTATTCAGACATAACGGATGATGAATTGGATGAGATTTATGTGAGTATAACAGGCAACTCAAGTGAAGGCCCCCTCACCCCTAACATTGGAAGAAGGCGGTTTATTGGTGCATTGAGAAGCCGGGGTTTACGTATTCAAAGATGGAGAGTAAGTGATTGTTTGCGTCGTGTTGACCCTGTTGGCACTGCTTTGCGGTGGCAGATGACAATTCATCGTAGGAAATATT
This sequence comes from Dendrophyllia cribrosa, assembly GCA_024195265.1. NCBI lineage: Eukaryota > Metazoa > Cnidaria > Anthozoa > Scleractinia > Dendrophylliidae > Dendrophyllia > Dendrophyllia cribrosa. Next base: position 2,778,943 of record JAJLRJ010000004.1, read on the forward strand.
TTGTTCCAACACCTAACAGCCTTTGGCATACTGACTCTGGGCATAAACTGATACGATACAAACTGATAACTCATGTCTGTATCGATGGCAAAACAAGATTGTTAATATACGCTTCCTGCTGTAACAACAACAAAGCTGATACAGTCCTGTCTTTGTTCCAGAAAGGAGTGGAACAGTGGGGACTACCACCGCGTGTTCGATGTGACTATAGCATGGAAAACTTTTATGTCGGCCAATACATGATAGACCACCGTGGAGAAGGGAGAGGAAGCATCATTACTGGATCCTCCGTACACAACTCTAGAGTTGAGAGAGCTCATCGGGATATTTACTCTGGGGTGCTGGCATTTTATGCAGGCATTTTTGAAGCAATGGAAGACGAGGGCGTTCTTGACATATTGGATGATGTTCATTTATATAGTCTTCACTATGTCTTTATTCCCAGGATCACCAGATCCTTGAACGAGTTTATCCGACAAATGAACAATCACCCAGTTTCAAGTGAAAACAACCAGTCACCGTTACAAATGTGGGAAAAGGGAATGTTGGAAAACATGCATTCTGGGAACACTGCACTGTCACCAGCAGAAATTGATGAGTTTGGAGTCGATCCAGAGGCTTTATTGTCAGTTGAAGAGGAAGATTATCAGGTTAATATTTCTCTTCCATCAATAGAGGTTTCTGATGAACACTTAACCCAACTGCCAAGTCCAATACAGAATGATGGGAATAGTGGTATAAATATTTTTAAACAGTGCGTGGAGTTAATAAATTTTTTTTTAAGTTAAACTTTTACTATTTCTAGAAAACAACCAAGTAAACCTTAAAATTAAGTGACAATGACAGTCTGTAAAGAAGAGAACAAAATAAGTTAGCCATGAAATGTAATTAATTTGGTAATACCATTACTCTACTCTACCTTTGACAGCTCCATTTTGCCAGTGTTTTAATACTTTGGTTGATAGATAGTGTACAGGTATATTTTTTTTCTCCAGTTGTTCTCAAAGTTGTTCTCCTTCAGAGTAGTGGCTGCTGTTGTAAAAGATGCCAATTGTTTACAAGGAACACAATGAAGATTTAGGTTAGGCACTGCTGGGTGGTATTTCTTACAAAGGAAGTTTTTCTTGTGTCATTTTTGCTTCTCTTAGAGCTTTAGATTCCTGTGTTCAAAAACACTTTTGAGTGTCCTTTGTCTTTGTTTTTATCTCATTACAGTGTAATATAACTCTAAATGAAAAAAAGCAAGGCTGATTCGACAGTGAAGGAATATAATGAAATTTATCCAATATTTCGAAAGGCACGGCCTTTCTTCTTCAGGGTATTACAAATAATGACTATGGGTACAATGTATATTTGTTTAAGCAGACATATGAAAAGGAGAAATTGGAAGCTAGTCACTTATGGTTTAAATCCCTTTTCACTCCTTGACTGAGAAGGGAGAGATGATATTCTAACTTTTGAGTCTGGATGAAATCCTATGATTTTACCATTGAAAAAACCTCTTTGGCAGTACTTTCACATGGTACTATTTATTTGGTAGGATTTTACAAATTGAAAATTGGAATTTTATGTCAATTTTCACTTGGGAAACTAATAGGAGTGATAGAGTTAGAGATAAATAATTTCAACTTTTCACTGCGCCGTTTCCAAACAAAACACAACAGAACTGTAACAATCCTTCTTCCAAACAATTGAACAAGAACAACAAGTGATACATAATCTTATTGTAAAACTAAAAAAGGAATTAGGATTTGCCAAAGAAAGGCTGTGAGAATGCCAGATCATAAATTTCACACAACCTCTCCTGAGAAGGCAGCTGAAATTCATGGGTTGCTCTTGGAAGACTTAAGATATTAGCACAGGTGCGAGCAGTTGGTGTAAAACCTGCATGTGCTGTTGGTATTCCTGCTTGGACAGTGGAATCTCGAACATTTGTGGTCAAAGGAAGAACAAATTCTATTGATGGACTCATGCCAAATCCAAGCACTGGCTCTTCAGAAGCACCCGTTGCAAACTCCAAAATATGGCATAACTCGAGGTTCGTCTGTCCACACGACCTTCTGCCACTTGCAACCTCTCTTACATATCTCACAAACAACTGATAGACTTCTTTCTCATACTTGAGTGCGTTGCTTCCTTCCTCAGAAAAGTTTGGCTTCAGTATTTGCAAAAGCCTTTGGACATTGACTTCGTGTTGAGAATCTGGTCTCAACAAATGAATGTGCATGGGGAGTTGCTGAAGGGCTGATAACATGCCTAGCATCTCCAGTCCAGCTTGCATTTCACCAACACAAGGATTAACACTTTTGTCAGGGGACAGGACCTCATCTAAAATGCTATCATCAATGAATGCAGGCATTTGGCCATTCTGCAACATTGCTACTCCAACCATAGCACCAACATAAAAATAATCTTTCGACAGATACTGTCTTAAACCATTATCAAAGTACTTGACCTTCATCTGTCTGTTCATTAGTCTAATCCACTCCTTGCGTGGACCTCCCTGGTCGACTGACTCTTCTCCCATAAAATCAACTTTAAATGTTAATCTGTAGTCATCAATAAACTCCAGTTCACTAAAGGTCGTTTCAAGAACTTTGTCTCCATCCACAGTGATGAAATTTGTTGCCCCTTCACACACTTCTTCGCAGGAGGTCAGTTCAAGTGCTCTTCCTGTGACAATCTTTTTTTGAAGAAACCTTATTAGCTCTACAGGATCATGAAGGTTTTGGCTTTTTGCAGTGTCAATTATTGAATTGATGTCAAATGGGCATTGAATTAAATGACATTCATGATTAGAAGCTGATGTTGCCACTGGACTGACACTTGCTTCCGTTGTGCCGGTATCTCCTACATCAGTTAGATCCACTGTTATGTTTGCTGTGACTGTGCTGGTAGTTGATGCTGATGCTGATGCTGATGCTGATGCTGATGCTGTGACTGTGCTGGTAGTTGATGTTGATCCCGTGCTAGCACAGGTATTTATTCCTCCCATTGTACTTCGTTTTTCTGGATAGTTAAAAACTGAGTATGAAAGCATATCATCACTCCCTTCTTCGGGCAATTCAGCAAGTAGCCTTATGTAAACACATCCTGTCGGGGCAATTGATTTTAGCAAAAGTTTGGAGTCTATCCTACGACCACTAGGGATGTTTGGGGGCACGAGTGTCCCAGAACAGTTTTTCATAATTTCAAAGCAGAATCCTTCCATCTCCGTACCTTTCAGCAACGCTGCAAGTTCTTTCTCCAGTTGTTTAGCACTCCAGCCTTTACTGACTTCGAATCCTGAGACAACTCGTTTCGAATTTTTCGAGTTCGGCCTTTTCTGCTTTGGATGGAACTCGATCATGGCCATACTCAATGACAACCACATCTTTTGTCACACTTGGTGATTCATTTGGCCGCCCAGGAGCACGCCGAGAATACGGTGCAGCTCGAGCAGAAGGTGCAGATGTTGAACGACCACGAGCTGTGTTTCTACCTCCAGGATCTACAGATGGAAATTTAAATCGCCGATGAAGTTCTTGTAAAGCGTTTGTTGAGTTCAAACCGCCTGCATTGTTTGAAGAACTAGATGGAAGGCTTGATCTCCCCACTATGTTTGTAAGTTGAGTGATATTTTCAATTGCAGTTTCAGCTATTCTAATAATCTCTTCCTTGTTAGCCTCCATGTTGAAAACACCTCGTGGTGGTGTAAGGGTTCGCAATGGCTAATGGGATTCGCCAACAGTGAGCAAAGGCATATGGGATTTGCTAATAAATTCATGCAGAGGAAAAATTAATTCATGGTCAGGAAAAAATAATTCATGGTCAGGAAAAAATAATTCATGGCCAAAAAAAATAATTCATGGTCAGAAAAAATAATTCAAACAACGTATAAATAATTATAGGACACGTAAAATTAATTCGTACACATGTAAAAAATTCTAGTAGTACATATAATTATTTATGAAACACCATACAAATAATTGCAAACACAGTTTTATTATTTCTACATAGGGAAAAAAATATATAAGGATAATTTTGACCAGAACGGGCCCTCATACAATTTCACGGGTCCTGTTTCGCTACCCTGAGTACCAGAGGTTTATTTTTTTTTAGTGGAAACCGGCTAGTTTACGAGCCGAGAATGCGAGAAGCGAACGCAGCAGTCTGTAATGCTTTAAATTTAAACCTAGAATTTTCCCGGCGGATTAGAAAATCATGAATTAAACAAAGTTTATGATAGCAGAATCGGTAGGAATGACAAGGGTTTAACGCTAAATAACACAAGTTAATATTCTTTTCTGCTGCGACTTGATTTTGCATCGCATACCGTCAAAAATATTAAACTCCGGCAGCGGCTTGAATTTGCATACGTCAAAAAACAACTCCGGTCTTTGACAGGAAAATGTCACGCTTTCAAAACTAAAATTGGAAGTCTTCAATGAGACCAATATTAAAAATTAAAGTTTGTGGCGAATGTAAAAGATTAAAAGTAAATTTGCAAACTTTGACATCAGGGTGTGTTCCTTTCGGAGAATCCAAAAACGGATTTTTGATCCGAGATTTGCCGGATTTCGCGGCCGAAAGGAACGCGAAATCCGGTTTTGGATCTGTAACCTTGGTAACCTTTCGCAAAGTAAAATAAAAAACAGAAGTAAAATCAAAACTTTATTGTTACAGAGTAAGAGAGTAAAAAAGCGCGTTTATTTGCACAAAGTGAATGGCTTAAAAGTTACAGATTATTATGGTAAACAAACCGCAATTTTCATATAAGCTTAAATTCACTGACACAAGCTAAGCCGTACAAATCTGTTCGAAATGCGAACTCGAATTGAACAAGCTGCTAAATGTCAGGCCTTTTTACATAGCAAGTTACACTAATACGTTAATTGAGTTTCTAAGCAATTTCTAACAGCATATGGTCAATATATGAATGTTTTACTGTACCTGGAACGTTTGCCCACATGTTTGACAAATGGCGGCACCGAAAAGTCTCGACCTGACTGTGCTCTGGCTGGAAATACCGCTGGTTCATTAGATTAATTTCAGATCCGTTGTGAAAGGAACAGCATAGATCACTAATTTGGATTCTTTGGATTTCAAATCCAGTGAATCCTTTTTCAAAAAGGATTCGCCAGATCACAAATCCGGATTTGGATTTGCCGAAAGGAACGCGAAATCCGTTTTAGGATCGAAAATCCGTTTTTGGATTCACCAAAAGGAACACACCCTCAAAGAGTACTAAATTTGCATTCAGTCGTGCGGGCATGCACGGCCTTTGTAACTTGAAACCTGTAAACAGCGCGTAACGCAATAATGTTTTAGATAAATACGTTTCGCGAAGTTTCGCGGCCACGCATATCATGGCCAAAAATCCATTTCATTCTTCGAGGGAGACTGGGGCGAGTTACGCATCGAAGTTCGCTTCGTCGAGTTCGTGATCGTTGCTTGTGCATGTGTTGTGTTTGAAATGAATTACCGAAAACTCAATTGTACTACTTCGACCGTTGACCTTCTGGGTGACATTTACAAAAAATATAAGCCAAGGCGAAATCATCGCTCGTCAAGAATATTTGAAGTGGAGCGTTTAATAGCGAAGCGAGATCAAGTGGAGGTAGGAAAAAATCATTTCATCCTTTCATCTTAAAGGGACGTTCCATTTTTAATCCGACCCCCCCTTATGGATGAGCGGATTCCTACCAGTCGAGTATGGACAAATAACTGATTCCTACCAGTTGAGTATGGAAAAATAACTGATTCCTACCAGTTGAGTATGGACAAAATAACTGATTCCTACCAGTCGGGTATGGACAAATAACGATCTTACCAATTGAGTATGGACAAATAACTGATTCCTATCAGTCGGGTATGGACGAATAACTGATTCCTACCAGTTGTATTCGTCTACAAGCAGATTCCTGCAGGTTTGGTAATAAGATAGTGCAGATTCCTACCGGTCTCGGAAAAAATAGTGCAGATTCCTACTAGTCATGTGAAAAGTTTCCCAAAACCCTCATCCATAGGGGGAGGTCGGATTATAAATGGAACGTCCCAAACATGTACGGTAAACCACATGTACGTATACCTAATTCAATAAAGGTTGCTTTGACAATTGGTCATTGGTAATTGGGCATTGGCATTTGGGCATACGGAACACAATGCAATGCTTCGCTTGAGTGACCGCCAAACAATAGCTTCCCAATGCCCAATTACCAATGAGAATTTAGTTTTATCGACTGAGTCGATAAGGTAAATTGACCACCGTAAAAAGATTCAAATAGCTGACGTTTCGAGCGCTAGCCCTTCGTCGGAGCGAATCGACGATTCGCTCCGACGAAGGGCTAGCGCTCGAAACGTCAGCTATTTGAATCTTTTTACGGTGGTCAATTTACCTTATCGACTCAGTCGATAAAACTAAATTCTCGTGTTTCATCCCCCCACCGACGCAGCACCACAGTTTCTCTAGAAACTAACCCCAATTACCAATGACCAAAGCAACCTTTATTGAATTAGGTGTATACATGTAGCTACAGTAAGCTTAAAGGGATAGTATCACGAGGTCGAAACTTGAAAACGTCGGCCCACTTTTCAAGTTTGATTCCGCAAATTCAAAAAGGCCGTCGAGAAGTGGAGGTATTTGTTGAATCAAAAAATCCGTTTTGATAGCCAAAAGAAAGAAAAAATCTTTTTTAACAGTGATATGTCCAAAATTCCGGTGCAAGAATAGTGAACAGTGCCGCGCGTGGAACCTCGTGATACTATCCCTTTAAGTCTTATTTGGTTTTTGTTGAATGCCTTTAGAAGATAATTGGTTCAATACGCTAAACGCCCGTATTGTATGATCCTTTTCAGGGGACAGAATATTTGGTAAAGTGGAAAGATTTCTCCAAATATGAAGCCACGTGGGAAAATGAAGATGGCATTTCCCCCGGAGTGTATTCGGTCAGTTAAATTCAATAGTAATGATCATATAATTATTTCCGAAGGGTTTCATTCTACTATTTAATATTACAGCTGTAGTTAGTTACAGCTATTAGTAGTATTTTTCTAGTTTTCGTTTCCTGTTTTAATTGCAGTTTTTCAATTTTTAAAGTTAGTTTTATAAATAGTATTTTTTGATTTTAGGTAAACTTAAGCTTAAGTTATATTTCACTTTGCTGTAAGCTTGGTTTTAATTTTCCAAGATTGATATTTTAATCTTAATAGGACCTTTCTGAAAACCACGTAATGTGATTGAAAGCATCATAATAAAATATTATTATTATTATTACCTGGCTATGTTTTCAATAGTGATTTCGACTTAATCTTATAAGACTTGATAATTAAAGCTTACAAATGTGTAAATTATTATAAAGCTTAATAATTAATTTACAGATTGGACTTGCTTTAGGTAGCTGAATAGTCTTTAGTCAGTTGGAAGGTTAGAAAATCAGGATGTTGAAATGTTAGGTCGGAGTGAACTTAAACAACCGATCTTTCTTGAAAGATTTCTTGAATAATTTTGCATCTTATAAAAATTCCTTGTCAAAATATCATCAGCAGTTATTGTCAATTAAAAGGTGCTCTTTTTTTCATTGAAGACTGTTTGAACATCCTGAGCCAGAGAGATTAGAGGTCTTAGATGCTGTAGACAGGTTTAGGAGTGCTGTTGAAGGCCGGCTCAAATCTAAAAGCTGCCTTTCATTGACCATTGACTTTCCCTCACACATATATCGTCACTTGTTTGAGGGAAAAGGAGAGGTCAGTGGGGGGTGGCTTTACCTGGGAAAACAAGACTTCCCACAGACACTATTCCCGAAGGACTGGGACAAGTGCCTGGACAACTTTGGCGAAGGTCATTGATCTGCTTCCCTTTGCGAATGAGACAGTTCTTGTCTTGGTCACCAAAGAAATTTCTAAAGAATGCAAATGGGGACCTGCATCAGTGTAGCAGAGCATACACAGAAAGACTTTCATTCTCTTTTGCAAGGTCCCCTTGCTAGGAGGTCTGACAGGCAAGGGAGGGAAACGCTTTGCAAAAATCACTCCTGTTACTGTTTTAACTTACACTGCCCTCCAGAATATTAAGTACATTGTACATCAGTATTCTTTAAAAACACTGCACCGTCATTTTGTGTCACAATAATTGTGACAATTTGTTGTGCTGTTAACATATTACCATCTGTTTTGCAGTCTCATAGAACTCTGTGAGGGCAGTTTTGTTGACTTTTAAATCATCTCAAATGTGTGATGTTTCTTTTATTAGACAAAATAAGTGAGCATTAATTTATATAAGTGTTAAGCATTCTTCATAGTTTCTTTGGTAGTTTCAAAGGATAGTCTTTGGCGTTTTGCCCTTGATTCTTTGATTCCAGTGTCCCAGTATTCTGTGTTCTTCTTTTTGTAACTCCTAGGAGTTCTTTCCCTTTTCCTTAGGGAATAAAGTCTTGACTCTGTTAACAGAACGTCTGTGGGACTATCCCGATTGTTTGACTTTCTTCTAACCACTCTCCGGGCATCGTCATTGTTTTTTTCTACGCCTAGAAGTAATGTCACGAGTTGTTAATACGCATGTAGCTGCATCTGTCTGTGTAAAGAATGCATGGTTTCTATTCACAGCATTAGTGTAAATGATGTTTTGACATATTCAAGTTTAGATAGAAACATGTTTAGGTATGATAGGAAAATTAATGTTAGTAGTAACAGGTTGTGCAGTTATACAGATTAATGCAAGTGTAGCTTTAAGAACATTGTACTTGTCGTATTCGGGCTTGAAATAATTTCCAGACAGTCACCAGTCATAATGACTCTTAAAATAGGGGCCCATGAACCAAAAATGAAAATAAAATGTAAATATAGTTATTTATTTATTTTTTACCTTTTTTACCAATCATAGCAGCTTAAAACTGAATAACATTGGTTCACAAAATGACATTAACTGTTGTCAATTGCTAAAAGCCCAGACGTCATTTATTTGACATTTTTAGACTTTTATGCAGTCACTATATTACTGCATATGTGCCAGAAAATTGCTTTAACTATCAGTGTGAGACTCTTGGAATACTAGAAAGTTATCTCTGCTCAGCAAAATGGAAATATGTCAGGCTTTAATAACATGTGAATGTTAAGCAATTTTGTATGTATTTATCAGTGGTAACTAGCTATCTCCCATTCTGACCAGACATTGTCTGCTGACCAGCCATTATTTCAAGCCTGTTTATCTCCAATAACATCTAATTTTATCATGCAGGATTTGAATAAGTGTGCTTGGCCAATTTTGTGTAAAGTTGAGCTGTTAATTTTAATAAGGCATTACAATATAAAAGTTGCATCCTGTGATAGCCCAAATACCTTGTCCAGTAAACTGCTTTACATTTCCGTACTTTTGTAGTGCCCCTGGAACATGGAATACCATGGCATGCATGTAGCATGTTACATGTTTTTTTTCTTATCCAGTCCTTTTATTCCCAAGGGAGCAGAAAAGGTTGATCCATTCTTTAGCCTGTTTAAACCATGAAGCTAAGTTATTACCAAGCTACCAGCAGTCACCTTACATGTATTAAATAATATTTTTGATGTCTATTATGACAGATAAATCTAATAATTAATCTGACCCCAAAAACATGTAAATTTAAAACATTTTCTTTACTGTACATCAACTTAAGACAGGGAAAATGTAAATAAGTTTTAAAATCTGAATGATTTGTGCATACCTGTTTGCAAAATGAATTGGCATCAACAGATCCAAGAAGAGAGATGTTTTCAAAATAGAGCCTTCCAAAGTCCTGTTCAAAAAATATTGTTAATTACAGTGCATGCAGTGTTTAAACAGTTACAAATCCTTAAGTATTAAAATGGATAAATTATGTTGTTTAAAATAATAAACAGCATATTTAAACTTAAAAAGTTAAACTTACAAAAGCACCAAAAGTATTTCAATATTATTATAGTAGAACTTGCTGAACCTCATTTGGCAAAAACTCTGATTTTAAATGTTACATTAATTCACTCACTTTCCATATTTTCTGCACTGTGTGTGCAGTTTCCTTTCTTAAGAAGGATGGAAAGCGATCCGGCAGTTTCTTGAGGAGCTGTTTTTTCTCACTACCCATCAGACTTGTCCAGTCATATGTTCCTGATCCCTTTCCGTCTGCATTTTTCTTCTCCCAGACGTTGAATGCAATTCCACACGCCTTGATCTCTTTGATTGCTTCCTTTAAATGCTGTCCAATGGGTGGGGGATTTGATACTCTCTGTTTATGGGCATCTTCATCATCCCACTCGATCATCTCGCTTAAGATGTTTCGTGTGAGTACATCTGTTACTCTGAGTAACAGATGTAACTCATCAAGGACGATATGATCGAGTGGGATGTCAAGGAGTGGAGGGTGAATACAGCAGTAGTTCTTCTTTCCTTTCTCTTGGCACCACCTTTTCAAATCTGCCAGAGTTCTCTGTTGTGGATGGCTGTCATAAAAGTCATCTGGCTTTGACATGTCATGCCTGTTGTGAAATGTGGGTGCACATATATTTAATGTGAGAGCTGTCCTTATAATTAATTCAGTTAATGCTTTTCAATTAACAGAACCAGGCGTATAAATGGGTAACTGGCAAATTAAATGATAGGGAGTAACCCTGCAATGGACTAGCATCCCATCCAGGGGGCAGTGGAAATATTCCTTAAGTCATATAATGCTACGGAAACCAAAGATAAGTACAGGCCTGATGGGTCACTTGACTCAAGCATAGACTTTACTTTTGATTGGAAATGAGTGAGAGCAGGGCTGCCATTAGGAGTGTAACACTGTTTAACTGCCAAGTATGTTTGATGGGACCTTGTTATGGGTGATCTTGCCTGCTGCTTAACAAAGCAACACATTTCTTCTGGGAGTGAAGATCACAGCAAATATGTCTCAAAACCTAATGTCAGCCCTAAGTGCATGCCATAATCTCTTCTTCACTGCAACAAAGTACATTAAGTAAATATGATTATTGTCAAGTAAAGTACCTTTTATCCTTGTGTATGGTGCACCAGAGACATGAAAAATTTGATGTTGCGCCACTCAAACCCATCAGAATTAACAGAAACTGCAATACAAGAACATAGGTCTCAGAAAACATTGAAACTATTTTCAAAAAAACTTGCATCATACATACCTGGCCTGACTTGTATATTATTTTATTGGCCAGATTGAATTACATTGTCAGTAATGGTATTCAGCCACTGATAATAATTTGTTAATTTAACACAAACAGCTGTATTTGCCATATGTGCCTTTATAGAGACAGGTTGGAATTCTATACATGTGTAGTTTTTGAAAGCTGGCATTTATCACATACATGTAAGAACCCACAGAATATCTGGCCAAGTGGAGTGTGGAAATTACAAGCTATTAAAAATTGCTTACTTTGTAGTCTCTTTGTAGTCTTTGCACGCGCGTGACGTAAGGTTCATTTTAACCGTTTTTATTTTATAAGAGAAATAAAAAAACTTGTTCCTCGTGCATTGTTAAGTTATATAAGCACTTGGGAATTTTTAAGAACACTAGAGAAGTGCGAGAAGCACTTGCCTTTGGCTCGTGCTTCTCTGTACTTCTCTCGTGTTCTTAAAAATTCCTGCGTGCTTACATGTATATAACTCAACAATGCACTCGGCGTGTTTTTTATTTCTTTAATATAAGCACGCGGGAATTTTTAAGAACACGAGAGAAGTGCAGAGAAGCACGAGCCAAAGGCGAGTGCTTCTCGCACTTCTCGAGTGTTCTTAAAAATTCCCAAGTGCTTATAACTCAACAATGCACGAGGAACAAGTTTTTTTATTTCTTTTATAAAATAAAAACGGTTATAATAACCTTACGTCACGCGCGTGCTTTATCGAGTTACAATGAATTCGGTTTAACCTATCATAGCGCGCGCATTTCCTTGAGCATTTTATAATCTCATATAGGCCATATTATAAATTATAGAATTGTTTGAATGTATCCTTGAAAAGTGTACCATTCTGACACTGTGATTATAAATATCATCACTATTGCAATTTACGTTCAAAATAAACTTTTCATTACCTTTTGAAGACATTACCTCCTCCCCTTTTTGAAGTATGGAGAATGAAAGGATAATGTAATTTGTGTTTCTTGATATCAAAGCACCATCTCCACTGATCTTCAGTTTTACTGGCTCATTCCAGTTTGGACTCGAGATGTTGTCAGTTGAATTTCTCTGAGACAAATAAAAGGTATTTCAATTTGATACTTATATAGATCATGCTAAAGGGTTTAATTTTTACAATTGAAAATTGTTTGAAGACTGTAACACTCACCAGTTCTGATATATGCTTTTTCAGAAGCTCCTTGAAAGAACACTGTACACCTGGGGCCTCTCCTGGTGTCTTGGTTAGGTGACACTGTTTATTTAATTCATGCTTGGTCTTCTTCACAAGATATGATCTTGGCAAATCAGAAAATGTCATTGTCAATTCATGATAAAAGTCTTCACTTACACCGAACTTGTCCATTAAAAACAACACTTTCTCAATTTCTGATTTACCTTCCTTGGACAAACAGGAGGCCGTGGCGGCATATGTGGTTGAATCGGATTCGTTTAAATTTATATTTTGGCACACGCCATCGTTTTGCTGAAGTTGAAGGCCAATAACGTTTAGTCCAAATTGCTGCATGAACCATAGGGCTTTTTGAGCCCTTGTTTTTAGTTCTTTCAGGTATCTCCACTTCGTGGTTGGACTCACTTTTGAAATATTCCTTTTGTTTTTTTCTGGAAAATTACCGCTATACCTTTCTAACTTTTTTACATACTGTTCCAACCGTTTATTTTCATTAAGAAGTTTCTCCTCCCTTGTTTCGCATTTCTTCAATTCTTCCTCCATTTCTTCGTATAATGTTTGATGTCTTTTTCTAATTGATTGTTTTCACTCACACACCGACTGTAGTTTTCGTACATATCGTCCAAAGAATGCACTTCTTCAACAAAGAGATTAATTTCAAAGGATTGCTCACAAGCAAACTCCTGTTTTTTTCGACCAGACAACGATCGAAACTTCCGCAAAGTCGCGTAACATTTGCTCCGAAGTCTCTCTTCGACCCTTTCGCAGTCTTGACGAACTGCAAATCCAGCTCCTGGTTTAAATTGATTGAACAAAGTGGTGTAGGATTCAGATTCACTGCAATGCTGATGAATCGTCTCCCAGCAGAGTAACAGGGTTATTGGAATTTCAATCCAACAATGATTCCTTGCTTTCTCGTTGCTGCTTGCGAACGTAGTTTAAGTGCGTGTTTGGCACCTTGTAAGGAAAATCCTCGAATGTCGTCTGTCACATAGCATGGGAGAAATTGTCCAGGAATATCAGACATTTTTTGTTTTTGTTTTTGTTGTTTTGGATCACAAGTAAAAGGTTTTACTACATAGTAGTAAAAAGTTACTACGTACGTCATTCATAAACTGACATCACTGAATCACAACAAAGCTACCACATCCCCCGCATTATTTTCAGATTTCCCGGTACACTTATGATCCACCAATCAAAACAATTGTACTTAAAAAAAAGAAATATTGACCAATCAAGATCAGTGTTAGAAAAAACTAGCATCCAGTCTGTTACCGACCATCAAACAAGATGGCGAACGAAGAGGTGAAAGCTTCAAATTCAATGTTATTTGGTTCGACGGTGCTTTAAATAATCGCGCGATGCGACTCAACTAGCTTGCAAGACATCGTTCAAATGCCTCATTTTTAATTAGCAAGGGAAGGAAGGGGATTCATGGATCGCTGAAAAAAACATTGTACACAGAACATAACAAATATGTTCTTGAAGGATCGATCGAAACCTAACGAACATTGGTTTTGTGATGGCTTAAAGAACTCAAAGTAACACAGCCGTTTGTCTTAACTTAAGTTAATTTACAAAGGAAGCTATGAAACTTGGAGGTATGTTTATCGTAGTTTTTATTTTGCTCGGGAAGCCCGAATTTTAAAGATAAAACATTGTTTTCCGTGAACTTTTATCCTAAATACTTTGTTTATAATATTCCATTGAAACCTAATTACAAACGTTGTTATGGTTCATGAACTATCATTTTGAATTTTTGCCTTTATACATTCGCCTGTAAAATTCTGTTTCTTTCGTTCATCATTATTTTCTAAGTCTTGCTTTCTTCTGCGCGTGCGTGAAATGGAATTTTGGACATGTTTATCTTTAGCAAATATATCTCAGCTGGTTTTAACGTCTAACTCCAGCGCTAACTCTCAAACTTATAGATAATTGAGTCAAACTTGAAAAATTTAAAAGGAAGCTTGCGAAAGAGAGAGCGCTGAAATGAAAACAACGCCGTCGCTCTTCGGTTCGCTGTAAAATCGTGTAAGTTCCTTGGAACAAAGAGAAGTGCTGCCTTTTGTTTGTCTTCTAAAGAATTAATCGAGCGGCAAGCTTTTTGTTTTCTCGTCTCGGAACTCTAAGCACTCGACTCGAAACTCGAAGTTCGCGACTCGAAACTCGAAGTTTTTCGAGTTTCGAGAATCGAGTATCGAGTTTCGAGTGACTGTCAACTTACCTTTGACAGGTACTGTACATGTATGTCACCATTAATTAAATGTTACTTTTAAAAGCCAAAGGACGTATTTATAGAGTTTTTTCACATGACGTCATAAAAATTAAAAAATCTAAAGTATCCATCCTACAAAGCTGTTTCTAACATGGTACATGTATGTGGATACCAGTGTTATAATCTTTCACAAAAAGTTGCAGGTTTTAACGATGTTTCGTTTTCGATTTATAAAGGTTGTAAATGTGTCACGCAATTCATCATGCCATTTCAGATAAGCCGTGAAAATAATCAAAATTGAACTAGTTGAAAGTTATTAATGAATTTTAGATGCTTATAAGCCGATTTCATGCCTCTTACAGTGAATACAATATTTTGTGATGAGATTTTTGGTGTTATTAAGACTTTAAAGTCTTTAAATTTTTGGCCGCCATGTTGGTGTCCCTAAGTGGGACACCAAGATGGCCGCTCCATACATTTCTTACTAAAAATGTCTATACTCATTCGCCTATAACTCTTGAATGAAATGCTCTTGCGCTTCAAAATGTGGCCCAGATGTGTAGTTTTAAACTCTACAATTCCATAAACATTTTAGAATCGAAACTGCTTCTGAATTTTGATATGACGTCAGTGAAAACACTCTATATCAGTAAACACCCCAAAATAATCGTCCAGTTTTGTTTCAAATTATTGTACCAGTGATCTAAGAGTAAACATGTGTCTTGGGCTGCAGATGGCCAGGATGGAAATGGATTGCATCTTGGAAAATTGGCTATCTTTTTTTTAAGTTTACTGCTTCTGTCTTGGAAAACTTGCTTGATATTCACTTGATATCTTCCTCTTAGTGTTCTATAAATACCAGTCTTTTGTGTATGACAGAGGTACTTAGTTTTAATTTGGTCAGTTTTGACCCAAAAACCTCAAAATCACCATGACATAGCTCCATTAAACAGAAACCAAGCACTGTTCTATACTTACTGCTATATAGCAATTTACTAAATGTACATGTACACTGTATCTGGGGTGGAGCATAGACTGCAGCGAAAGAAAGAACTTGGAGAAGGAGGATTGAATGGCCCTGTTCTCCATGAGGAGAGACAGGATAGAAACTGGTGATGATAATAACATGTGCATGTATCTCAAACCCTTACATACTTTCAGTTCTAGGACAGTTTGTGTTTTCCTTCAGTGTAAGATGTACAGTGTTTATCACTTTTTTTCTAACGATTCAAGTGGGAAATAAGTTTACAACTTTAAATCTTACATCAAAAGCATCTTCAATGCCATCTTCGGTGATCATCTCTGGTGATTCTTGTGCCTTAGCCACATTCTCAGCAATGTACTTTAGAATAAAGAAGGACTCATCTGTTGCTATGCAACAAAGTTCGCCACTGTCAGCCCAATAAATCTACAAACACAAAGCAACAACAGGTTTTAATCAAGACATTTTTGGCTATGGTTAATGTGTTGTAGTGAGAAAAGAGGTGAAACTGATATTGTACAATAATAATTATTTAAACTTACAGTCTTTGGCTGAATTTCAATCCTACGCACAAGATCTGTGCTTTCCCAGTCAAAGAAAGCCAGCCCACTGACTGACTTCACTCCAAGAAGATGCCCACCATAAATACCTAACAAAGACAGAAAACTTTATCATTAAAAAAGCAAATTAATCAATCAGTCAGTCGTCAGTAAAATTAATGAACCTGTGAGTGAGTGAGTGAGTTAGTGAGTCAGTCAGTCAGTCAGTCAAAAACCAATTAATTAATTTACTGATTAGCTAGCCAGTCAATCATTTATCTATCCATACAGTACATGTAGGTACTGTACATGTCAGTCGACAACCATTGGTCCTCCATGTAAGACTGTGTACTGCTCATTGACATGTACATGTACATGTACATGTAGGTTATACTGTACATACTACTCTTTACTGTAAACTATGACACCCATGAATATTTTGGGCACCTTCAGTCTATTTCAGATGCATTACAGTGTATGTGGTCCATTTGTACTGTATGTACCATATGAAGGAATTTTTTAATGGCACATGTTTGAGTTCAGTACTTTGGCAATGAGCACATTACATCTATCATAACTACATGTATAAGAGTTAATGAGACAGATCTGCAATCTCCACTAATAAACTGACAAGAACTTACTCTCAGCTCCATACTCGGGTTTAAATGATTTCCTTTCTTTAAAATTCTTAAATAACTTGATCTTGTTTCCGTCTCTTATGGCATATCTGAAAAGATTTGGAGGTGTTTGGAAAACAATGATAAGAGATTTAATACCGCAAGGGCGATAGCACAGTGGGCGTAACATAGTGTTTAGTTAGTATCAGCATACATGTAAAGTCATAATTCAGGAAGGGAGGAGGAGGGGAGTGAAGGTTAAACATCCAAGAACGGAAAATATTGTGGTCGTTCAAGTCTTGTTTTCTTTGAACAAAATGGGAGGGTTCTGGCTCTAATCTTCTTCTCTACATGTAGATCAAGCACTGTAGAGTGTTAAGCTTTTAGCTGGGAGGCTAAAATAGTAAAATGTATTTTTTTTTTCAGCTATTGGTCCATTTGTTATACACACAACTTTGTTGTTAAACACCTCACTTACACAGTAATGCCCTTGTTTCCACTCCGATGTATTTAATAGATTAGAAAAGGCACTTACATGTTGAGGTCTGTATGCATTTTAGGCCAAAATTCCAAAAAACATTATTTATTTTTTCCTTCAATAGTTATCGCGTTCGAAGAACGCAATCCTAATTTCATGTTGGTTGTCCTGTGGTTTATGTGCAGTAAAATTTGAGATTTTTTGGTAGACGGTCTTCCAAATGGCCGCCCCTATTGTTTTTTTCAGGGGCTCATTTCCGCCGGAAATTCCTTCGAACGCGTCTTCATAATCTGTGATTACTAGTAAATAATAGTAATTACGTAAATCATGTACATACTCAGATGAATCTGATGCCCAGACAAACTCTTGAGCTGATCCAAAACTCTTGTTCCTCAGTGCCATAGCTGTGTAAATGATGTACTCTCCATCACCGCACACCACAACAAACCTACAGTGCAACAACAGTGCTTATTATGACCAGGTCAGTCAAACTAAACATTAACACTGTACATGGCAGTTTCTCTTTGTTTGCCTTCAAAATGGTTAAAATGACATTTGAATAATTTATTTAGTTTGACCTGCCTAATCGCAGCTTAGACTGCAATTTTCTTGAAACAATAAAAATGCTGGTTTTCACTTCATACCTTCCATTAGGATTATGAGACAAAGTTTGTGGAAACATCTCACAAGGGCCCATGTCCTTTATTGCCAGTGGCAGTCGTTCACCATCTTTTGCGTCATGATCTGAATCATAACAAAAAAATAATTGAGCCTTTCACTCTTAAGAGTGCAAAAATCAAACTTTAAAAAAAATCATTTTGTAATATTGAAAAACAAATGGCATCATGCAAACATATTCAGTCTCTGCAAAATTAATGTGATGCTTGAACTCACCAGTGATATTTTTAAGGTTGGCCTGCTGGATTTCACTGTGCTTGGCAAATATTATTTTTCCATTACCATCCATGGACATGGCTGGCTCCTCTCGGCCAAGCTACACAAAACATAAAAACACTCAGCATCCACATCTGTTTGAAAACCAAATTAACTACATGTATTTGGGTACCTGGCCTCAGTTGTTGATCATTACACGTATGTCAGATTTACATGTAATTAGAAAGATGTACATTTGTACATTGCATAGTATCAACTTTTGTAAGATGTATGCATTACATTTAAGTGCTTGGCACCAGCAGGTCTTTTGCTAGTCCAAATTAGCACTAATATTTAGGTAGAAATTCAGTTGCATGAATGCATTCTAAATATCCACATTTTGGACTGCTTAAAAGCCTAATTATAGTGGACAAAATGGGAAAGGGGAGCCATAATTGAAGACAGTTAAATCTGGTGGCAGTTGGAGGCATTACAACTTTACATGTACATTGTACAGTGTACTATCCGGCTGCCAGACATCTAGACACAACCACTGTCGCAATGCTATTTGCAAGTAATTTTTGCATCGCTTCGATAAATTTATTTTTGACTTGAAACCAATCATATTTCATATAGAAAGTACACAGTCACATCCAAACATTTGGCCACGTGATCGGTGCGGCAATGCAGAAACTGTTTGAAAGTTTCGTTTGTTTTTTTGTTGTGAATTCGGGAACAAAATCTTGTTTGACTCAACGCACTATCATAACTGTGTTATCTCATTTGACTCTACATGTATACCAAATATCGCTGTGGCGAACTTTCGCTGGAATGAAATCTCTTCGAAATTTCATGGAGATATCGGCAATTTATTGTTTTACAGTGCGGCGCCCAAAAGTGTGACCACTTTTAATTAATTCGCATTCTTTCGTGCAATTAACCAATCAAATGAGAGCACTTTTAATTTATGCACATTCTTTCGCGCAATAGCCAATAAGAATTCAGAAGCCGAAGAAGACTGAACCAAAACAACTCAAACGAACAAACGATGATGCGGGAACGTAAAAAACATCTGTTTCAAGAATGCTTCAGGGCCTTTACCCTAATTTACAGTACCGCTCGAAACTATTAGTGCATTTGCCGCGGTTTCGCCCAGGTCAAACCGCAGTTTTGGGCTGCGGTTTCACCTAGGTATTTCTCGTGCAACCGCACTAAAAACCCCGATTTCACCTCGGTTTTTTGCGGTCGACAAAAACCGCGGAAAGAATAGGACGCGGTCGTGTTTGAATAGAGTGTTGTTTCCTTTGTTTTGAAGTTCATTAACAACAATAGGTGAGACGTGACGCTCCGATGATTTGAACGTGAGACATTTCACATGTTAAAATCCGTCAGAAGTCGGCTGTGAACGCTGCTTTAATTAAAGAAAGAAATGAAAACTTGCTTCTGCAAACTGTTTAAGAATTACAGTATGTTTCAACTCGTAATGAATAGCGGCGCTTAAATTCTTAAAACCACTTCATTCAATCGAGCGAAATATAACTACCTTTGGATCATTAAAATTTACGTTCCGCGTGTCGCTTAAACTTTTCACGCCGAAATAAAATTCCAGTAATTCTAAGAATAATTTACAATACTAAAAGAGATGTGTGTTTTTCTGATTATTTCGCTGAGGTAAATTGAAATAAACGAAAAAAAGAGCACCTGATTGCAGGTAAATTTTCCTCACGCGTGACAGGGATGAAACACAAAGACAAAATATCACGTGCTAAGTGACGCGTACAGTTTGTTTACAAACTAAACTTTGCAAGCCACCGATCAATTCGTCAACTTGCTAGCGAGATGCATACATCAGAATATGTTCAGATTAGATTGCTTTCTTTCTTTCGTTTAAACGTTAAAATATTGAAGGTTGTCCGTGATCTCTTTAATCTTGATGGAGTCAAGATTAGCAGAAATACCGTGGCAAAATACTTCAAGCGTTTCCGCCACGAGTTGCCTTGGGGCGACAAACATCGCAGCGGCCGACCAGCGAAACTTCTTCCTGTTCATTTCGATTTCATCGACCAAAAACTGGAAGAAAACGATGAACTTTCAGCTATTGGTAAGTAAACCTTTTGTTTATCGAGTAAGAGCTTTATTGATTGTTTCATAATGTATTTAATTTTTTATTTAATCTCCGATCGATCTTTACTTTATTTTTCAGGTTTACAGAAGCTTATCGTTGCCCAACACGGGATCCGGGTCTCAGTTGCTACAGTAAAGAGGGTCCGTTGGAACCTTGGCTGGCGAAAGCACGGCCCTTAGTACTGCCAAGCCATCAGAGAACCGAATCGGGTCGCTCGTCTGGCGTTTTGTGAGAGGTTACAGGAGACGGGGGAAACGTTCGACAACGTGGTATTCACGGATGAATCCAGCATTTGGTTGGAGAGGCACAACAAGATCTGCTTCAGAAAGAAAGGAATGCCGGCCAAGCTGAAACCGAGGGTGAAGCATCCTTATAAAGTCCATGTGTGGGCTGGAATTTCTCAAAGAGGCGCCACCAAAATCCTGATCTTCACTGGCATCATGAAGAAAGAGTTTTACGTGGAGAGCATCCTGAGGGACACCCTACTGCCCTTTCTTGCTGAGACATTTCCAGATGGGCATCGTTTCCAACAAGATAACGACCCCAAGCACAAAAGTAAGAAAACATGTTGTATTTTGCTACGTCAAATCGGCTCAATAAGCGAGGTTATTCAAAAAATTGTCTAAGGTCTGAAGCTTCAATTTGATCAATTGAATGAAATATGTGATACGTAGATCAAGACTTTAATAGACAACAATTTATTATTATTATGGTATTCCCATATAAGTACACGGTTAATTACCTAATTAAAAATAATTAAACCTAAAACTAATAAGACTATCAAATTACAAGAGATTGCCATAATTCCATACATAAATATATAGGCAGCTGTAAGTTGACAAATAAAAGGATCAACATTGTTAAAAAGAAAAATGATTTTTAAATTTTTGTCTAGATTATTGAAATGGGGATATTTGTGGTCATAAAACTTGGAACGGAGGTTATCGTAAAGTTGGCAAGAAAGTATAAAGTGTAATAATAATAATAATAATAATAATATTAGTAATAAGACAAGTCACTTGTCACAAGTCAATTTACGGTTACAGTTTAAGTTTCCATAATCAAAAGGATTACTTTGTCAAATTGCCACTTTGTAGATATTGTAATGCTAGTTGCATTCTAAGTTTTGGTTTCTTCATAAAAGAGTTTTATTTCTTATTTGTCTCTGGGGAAAATTTAAGTTTGGGTAGTCTTCAATTAAACTCTGTTTGTATTTTTGTACAGGCCGTTTAGCAATGACTTTCATGCAAGAAAATGGCATTAACCACATGTACTGGCCTACTCCAGCAGAGAGCCCAGACCTCAACCCCATTGAGATGATTTGGCATGAGCTGAAGTGGTACCTAAGAAGTGTTGTGAAGCCATCCAACAAGGAAGAGCTGGTACAGGGCATCCAGGAGTTTTGGCAGTCAGTGAGTCCAACAAAGTGCTGCAAGTATAGCGGCCACCTAAAGAAAGTCGTCCCAGAAGTGATTGCCCGTCAAGGAAAAGCCTCTGGGTATTAAATTAATATCCTAACAAACGGCTCCTTTAGGAGCCACCAAATAAAAAAAAGTCATAAACCAATAAATGATATTCCTGTCCTTTTGTTGTTGTTGTTGATACCTATTTTCCAATTCAATCTGATACAGAATCTCTCTACAGTTATTTCGAACAAAATTTAAGCACAATAATTGCCATGGAAAAAACAACAAACTTAGACATTGGAGAGGTTTTAACAAATTGGTTTGGTTCAGATAGAAAATTGTAAAATACACCACTTCAGAACCTATGGGGAGACTGAGTTTCTGGAGTGGCACATTGAAGAATTGGTTCTTCATACAAAGCAAAATGAGTGCTGTTGACTGCCATAGATTGTCATCGATAGCTAACAGTGAAATATAGCCAAATTATAATTATTTTTACCGCATGGCATTATACTTGTAGATATACAAAAAATCTTACAGCACAAGAATGACCACCATAAAAGCTCATAAACGGGGGGGGGGGGGGGGGTTGGCTTATTAGAGAGGGGGACTTATTTCAAATATTAACAAAAGCACCGTTTTCATCTAATAGTTGTTGTACGGAACTCAAACATGGATTTAATAAATTTGTTTGCAATTAAAACATTTAATCTGTTCGCCTCATCGCAAAGAAATTCTAGCTCCCCATGGTGTAGCTTTTTATCGTCATCTGTGAAAGAAAAGTAGTATGTATCAGAGTTGAGCCTGGTTGACTTTTTAGACTTTCGTTATTAAAAAAGATATCGTTTTCGTAAATGACTGTTAATTAAATTGCTTGTAACAAATGAAAACTTCCGTGGCCAATGAAGAACATCTTGCCAAAGTAATAAGTATTATTAATAAAAACTTACCGTTAACAGCGATGATCTGTGCTTTTAATAACACGCTTCCGTAAAAGATCTCAACCAAACTGCCCTCTTTGGTGTTGGTACCCTCGAGAACCTTTTTAATTTTACTCAAGCGAACTACACTTAACGTTCTGTCGGATTCAAAATAAAAAAGTCCATATTGTGGAACTTTAAGCTGCGTACGTAGTGCCATGCTGATCGATAACGCGTATCAAAAATAATGCGAATACCAGTAAATAGAATCGTGCTGTACATGTATTTATGGAAAAGTTTTAAATCAAGAACACATCGAATTTGCCAATCAAAAGGTGAGGAAATTTAGTTATTGTATGTTTGTAACAGAGCGTAATGACAAATTGCCGCGCGAGCGACGCTAATTATAAAAAATCACAAGTATGCACAATGGATGGAGTCTGAATGAACATGGAAATTTCATTCTTATAAACCTTTTTAAAGGCATTTTAGGACATGGAAAAACAATAAATACTTCACGATTAAAAGAAATCGTTCGTTTTATTAACGCGGAACGTTGGTCGGCTGAAGTGGACCCAAATTCCGTCGTGCTTCAGTGCTTCCACTTGCGCAAATTGGTCTTCACGGTTTTTCAAAATTTTTATATTGGCCTGATAGCGAAAATCCATCGACAGTGCTGGAAAAAGCATCTCAAAATTAGTAAAGTGGCTGAGTTTAAAAGCGATATATTTTAAAATAGTGGAGCATAGCGCCGCAAAGTCGGCAAATTTCACAAACGTCTGTGAAATTTGCCGACTTTGCGGAGCTAATATTATCTCTACTTTTTTAAAAGTTATGGCTTTTAAACTCGGCCACTTTACTAATTTTGAGATGCTTTTTCCAGCAGTGTTGATGGATTTTTGCTATCAGGCCAATATAGTGGGGCGGATATGTGCTGGAATTGTTCACTTTCTGTTAAAAGCATGAAATTTGGCGGAAAGGTAGCTTTTAACGTGTCAATGAAAAGTTGATATAGTGCCTCCACAAAAATTTCATCTGAGCCGAGTTAAGAGGATGTTTCAAAATGGCCGCCATCTTGAACCGGAAGTGGAATCGCAACTTAATATAAAAGCTATAAATATTTGAGTGTTTGTCTTAAAAACGGTAACGTAGGAAGCACGTGATCGAGGTTAACTCGAAATTAAATGTTGAGTCCAAAAAACACAAGAGAAATGCAATTAGGTAATAAACTTTAATGAATGCCATATTCAACCGGAAGTGGCGACGTATCTTGTGTTAAAATAACATTTACTGTCTACCAATAATATTTTGCTTTTACATGTATATTTCTTGTGATACAGTGTCAGATTCTTTTTGTTACATTTCTTTGAAGAATAAACTGCTTAATTACTGATAGACTAAGAATCTGCAACAGTCTGCAGACATTTTAAATCGCGGTATGCTTTCTCTTCATACTAGTGTCACTTTTGTAACATACATTCTGTCTATCCTGCCGTTATAACTTTTATGTTAGGTTAATTGATACGTTTCACATATTAACATCCCAAGAACTCACAAACGGCAAGTCTAGTAAGAAACATATTAAGTCATTCAAACTTTGAAAGACACTGCTGTTGTAGTACTTATCGGGGCATCTATGATATCCACATCTCTTTAGTTCGTAACTGGTTGCTATCCTGCGTTTTTTCTTTCTTGTACAGTTTAAGTTACTTTTAGTTTTTCACAAAGAATAAACTGCTTAATTTCTGATTGACTAAGAATTTGTAAACTGCAAACTGCGACACATTTTAAAGAGCGGTATACATTCTGGCTATCCTGCCGTTAATACTTTAATGTTAGGCTAAAGGATGCATTTGGCATATAAACATTGAACACTCAGCAGTTCTTCTCAACATATCTACATTAGGAACTCGCAAATGGTAAGTTCAATAAGTAACATACATGTTAGTCATTCAAACCGAGGAGTTCATCTGTTGTCACACTCATCAGGACATCTACAGAGGGCCGTGCAGCGCAGAGAAGCCTTCACACAAGAGCACTTCCTTCGGCAGCCTTTCGTGCAGCCACACCGAACAAGTTCCTGGCAGGAGCCCATCACATCTGGCAGTGACGTCCAGAAAGGCCTCCACAAACCTCCATCTAAGGTCCAACCCCAGTCTTGTGGACTTGGCAGTGTAGGGTTTGGAGTGAGAGACTGAGCCCAGATGTATCCTGCTTGGAAAACGGCACGTTTGGAATGCTCCAGTAGGGCTGCTCTTGTTGATGGGATGCTGTCAAACTGTCTGCCCTTCTTTACAAACAGGTGCTTACGTGCGTCATTCACCGTTTTTTCTCCACTTGTCCTCTCATACAGTAAAACTACAAAGCGCTCAAGGGTCGCCATGCTCGTTTCGTCGACTTCAGGGGGTGTACTTCCTAAAGTGAGAAAGGCGGTGGTGGCCTCTGGAAAACTGTTCCATGCGTCCATTGCTGTCTTCTTTCCTCTTCCAATAAAACACGAGACTGTATCACAGCCAGTGAAGGCGTGAAAAAATGGGAGTGCACTTGAGACTCGAGGGCCTAGTTTTCTGGAGATTTCATGGGCAGGAATATAGCGAAGGTGTTTGCCTACGCCAAACCCAACCCAAAGTTCCACAACTCTCCCTTGAAGCTCTTCCAATTTTTCGAAAAAGGCAACGGCCAAAACAAGGACATCAGTGTCAACTGTACGCAGAAGGATCCTGGTATGACCACAAGACACCGCATCCGCTGCATGAAGAAGCATCCTTGTGTCAGCTTCTTCATGAGTGCAAGGGGCTAGTCTACCAATGTTGTCGCGTGAAATGGGGATGGTGCTCAAGACCTGCTCGCCACAGGTTGAGATTATCTGCTTCTCGACTTCGATTGATGTTACACTTTGGGCGAGATACTTAAACAGTTCTTCCTTGTTTTTGTCGACCCTTAAGAACTCTTTCCAGTTGCGCGGAAGCTTGTTTTCAGCTGCTACACGTTGTCGCACACCAGAACCACGCTGACATCGAGTTGTCAATTTCAGGCTATTCTCTAGGTATTCATCCCACACAATATCTAGTCGGTTGACGTGGTTAAGTTGTGCTCTGATGTATGGAATGAAAGAATCTAGAGAATACCCTGAAAAAGTTCGTTCATTTCCGGGTTGGATCATATTTACAACTGCCGCTCCATCGATGATAAGGGCGTCTAAATTCTTTGGCATCTGGCTTTGTGGTGAAGTGAGTGCTTGAAGGTGTTCCGTCAGCTCCGACTTCTTCTTTGGAAGACGCAGATTCCCCTGGTCTGATAACGCCGGCGGACAGCCTTGGTTGTCGTGCCTGAAAAACTCATTTAGATCACCATTTCGGGTCTGGCATGAAATATACAGCCTGGAGAAGAGGGAGCAGTCTCTCTTCATTGAGGTTAACTGCTGGCTTGCTTTTGATGGTTTCTTTGAAGACGTCTCAAAGAAGCTGATCTTGTTTCTTGGTATGGTGTCACCTAATGGCTTCTTCCTATCAACAAGTCGTTCAGAAATGAACATCTCACACTGCTTTCTTCCTTCAGATTCAATCTGGCGCATCCTGGCTACTGCTGATTCCTCTGCAACTACCTTGGTGTCAAGTACAATGAGATCACCAGATTCTTCTTGGAAAGGATTTCCCATCTCTTCAACAACTGCAACGAGGGATTTGACATCTTGATGGAATGAGGCCTGACAACTTTTGTGATCTTCGTGATGCTTTGAGTTCTCCACTGATTCTGTGTTAGGATTCATGCCTGCCTCGAACTCATTAACCAGCCTTGCCAACTCTGGGCCAGATAACATCCATCTGCGCAGAGCGTTTGGATTTTCCGTCAAGCCAACAGCTCCTCCGTCTCCCTTCACCATGGCATTATTCTGTTCATGTGCTTGGTCGATGGCTATTGCTGAAAATTGCTTTGGCGTTTTGCTCACGGTGAAGAGCCCTTTCTTGAACTGTGAAGCAACATCTGGAGCCTTCTGATCAAGTTCGCGCATGTCACGTAGATGGATTGGTAGCCAACGAGCATAGTTGCTGTGATTCATTGCGAAAAGCCATGGTAACATCTTCGAGAGTGCATCAACATAGAGGTGGAAGTCAGCTGCACGAAGCGACTTGAGAAAAACAAGAAGCAGGAGCTCAAGCTGTAGGGCTGTGTACCAGTACTGAAACTGAGGAAATGCAGAAACTTGCTGAGTACACCAACAGTCAAAGGACATGTCATCTTCGTTGACTACTCCTTCTTTGTACTTCGCGAACGCCTTCTGGATCAGCAAGAATAAACAGCAGGCTGTCACCTGATGGGCCCGACGGGAACGCGTGACACTTGAAGCTTTGACAAAGGAGTCTGCTGTTCCGGGAGACGCAACGTTTGCATCAGCCAACGCAGTGTTCCATCCACTACCTTCCAGCCATTCTCCTATCACCTTTAGAAACACCATCTCTATATGCAGGCCACCAAACATAACCACGAACTTATCTTCACCGTAGGTATCGCTCCAGTTCCACTGAATTTCTTTTGCAACAGCAAATAGTGGCTGATCGAAGGCGATTACCGGAACTTGTCCAGGATTTAGATGGTTTACAGAGAGCTTGATCACATCCATAGCATGTTTTATCATAGCAATGGACTTGGCTTGATCAGGGAACAGTGGTAACAAGCCTGATAACGCAGATGAACTGGGCAAGCTGTGTTGCGGGTCACGAGAGTGGAACGCCCCCCAAGAAACTACTTCCTCTTCCTTCAAGCCCTCCTGATTACATATAACGTTACTGGAATTCTCAAGCCATCTTATCTCATCTTTCAAACCACGATCACAGGATCTTCCGTCAGGTTGTATGTTTATGTTGGTTGCTGAAACCTGTGGATTCTTGGTTGGGGCAATAACTGGTGCAACTTCAGTATAAGCTTCTGGTAACTCGCGGACTGACTTCGTGTTGGCTGCTGCATGTGATATATCAATAGGTGCTCTTGTTGTTCCAGGGTTTTCTGCAGTGGGTTGCTGAAATAAAGATATGCCAGTCCCATGAAATGAGTCTTGTGCGGTTGTTGAAGAGGGATTATGGTCAATATTGTCGACAGCCGCCGTTGTAAATAAATGTAGGCGAAGATTGGATGGACATACTGCACCTTCTTCTATGTAGTGTCGGCAAACTTCGTTCCCCAGATCTGTGGAAATCGCCAACACTCTGTCATAAGAAACACTGATCCCTAGGTCGTGTAATGACTCAACAAGCTCACGGCTGCGTGTCTTAGCGTGAACAGATACTCCTATGTATATAGGAAGGGGTGTCTCACGAAATTTGCTTCTCCGCTCCCTCTTTACTTCTCTGTCACGACAACGAACACGGGTGTTGTACTGCAGAAGCTGTGAGATGGTAAGTGCTGCTTGTACTTTTCCTGAACTACATGCCTGTTCGTCAATATTTGGACCATACAGGATCATCTTAACAAGAGACATCAGTGAAGCTGGGACAGATTCTGCCTGGCAGTTAGGCTCAAAGGATCCTGCAAAGGTGTATTTACTTGCAAGCATATCTTTACGGACAATCGCAGCTGTCTTGGCAAGGTGCATGGCCTCTTCATCGCAGTCTTCTTCATGTGCTCTATGTAGTGCAAATCCGACATCAGCACTGAAAGCCAAGTACACATCGCGCCCTTCTTTGTAAGCCTGAAGACCAGGAATTTGTAAAACAAGGCGCTCTTTGAGTCGTGAAGTGTTAACACGTGTCACTGCGTCACAACCGAGTCTTTGCAAACAGGATTGGTACTTTTTTGCGAGATCGGCAAGTTTAAACGTGGGTAACTCTTCACTACCTGTTCTAAAATCTTCTATGTACGACACCAGTTCTGCTAGAGCGATTCCATCGAGACGATGACGGGGCTGTTCGCTCTCTTCGCCCTCTTCCTTTGCATATTGTGCTTTCCTGTACAGCGTAGAAAGGCATTGAGTATGGTACTTAGCCTCAAGAGCGATGAGATCCCCTCCACTTAACTTTGCCAACAACTTTTCATCGTTAAGAAGTGATGCACATTCCCGTACTCTATCATCTAATCCGAGGGTGGATACATTATGAAGAATTCGGTCATCACTCTCTTCGCATATAAAACAGGCAGGAATTGTATTTTGTGCGCAAACAGCAGCATTTGATCGTGTAAACTTCCCGCCAACTAGGATCTCTTGTTGCGTTGAATGCCTCTTTTCAGCTCTTTTTAGCTTGGTTGAATTGAAAAGGGCATAGCAACTTCTATGCCAACGTGCCCTGTTTGCCAGAAATGTCTCATCAATTCCTTTGCCTTCGTCTAATCGGGAAAGCGATAATTCTTTTGGCATGCATCCCAGCTTTGCAAACTTCTCTATGTTGGTTGCCAGGGTTTTGTAGCCTGCTCCCACATCTGGGCGTTTTGTATCAGCAGGACATTGCAATGCCTCACTGGTGACATTTTGGCAAATAGCACAGAGCTGCCAGTTGGTCTTTGGATCAGTTGTTCCTGGTGTTTTACTGCCATAATCCATTCAGCTGTCTCACTGAAAATCAATTTGTTGTTTCTTTATTGTACATTAAAACTATTTATATAAGCCATTGCTATCTAGAAGGCCATGCTATCTCGAGAGTTAATGCATTGTGTATATGATGCAGTTCTATATCACCTTCAGACTAGGGTGACACCTAAAAATAACAAGCTTCTTGTATATACACAACCCTTTCTTGCATTTGGTGCCTGTATAATAGGCATAACGTATTAACTCGAGATCACATTTGTACTTAAAAGAATTTATACTTTAAATTTGCGAATAAAAATTCAAGCTACAACAGACTATATTGTCTCACAATAATAACAGCTAAAAAAATATAACCTAACAAAAACGTTCAACAACGCGACACTATATTTCCCGGACAAAAATGTCCATTGTATCACATTTTGTTTCGTGGAAACTGAAGTCCGATCGAGTCATCACTAATTACATTAATCGAGAGCTATGACTGCCATAAAGATGATTTTTTTAAAGAAGATTAACCAGTTGTTATCGTAATGTGTATATATCGTGTTTTTCCGCTTAAAAGAAGTGGATACTTACAGTTAGCACGAGAAGTCATAAACATGGCTGAACCAAGATGGCGGGTCTGATGTGCAAATTATAAAGCATTCTGGGTAATGCACTGGAGCATTCTGGGTATTTTATCAGTTGCTATGAAATACTCGGTATATCATAAAAACAAAACAACTTCATCATCTTAGATAAACATAAAGGCATTCTTGTTACCAGTTGACAACAATATGACTTCCGGTTGAATACAATTTCACTTCCGGTTTGGTAAAATTACTTTTATTTAAGCATACCAGTTGTGTGTAACGTATTATTTTCCGCCATAATTGTTCAGAATATAGGCAAAAATTATTAGGATTCATTTTATTCAACATTGGAACTAGTTAAATTAGATAAAAAGGCACTTCCGCTTATACTGCATTTCACTTCCGGTCAAGATGGCGGAAATTTTGGAAAAAGCTGTAAAACTCGCCTAAGCAAAAAATTTTTCGATGGCACTATATCAGATATTCACAGGTATAAAAAAATCTATCATTCCTGAAAATATGGTGATTTTAACACCAAATGAATAATTCGGGGAAAATTCTGCACATATCCGCCCCACTAATATAAAAATTTGGAAAAACCGCAATTACTTTTGACATATGCAAATTGCAACATTTTTACCCGTTTTAACAACACTTCAGCAAAGTGCAATGTTGTTCTCTCGGCTCGTGAAGATAACTCAAAACATCTGAGGACGAAACTTGTGTTTATATAACTTCTTCGCTTGTCTTGCTGGCGGCGTCGTTCGCGAAAGGTTAAAACAGTTGACAAGCTTAGAAATACGCAGGTTCTTGTGGGCGGTAGCCGCGATTTGAAGGATGCGTGCGGACCTCCCTTCTTCGTATGACCCCGGCGTCTGACTCGACTGGAAGCCGCTAGAAATTTGGCCGCGCGATACAAACGTCTGTGAAATTTGCCGACTTTAAAAGATATCGCTTTTAAACTCGTCCACTTTACTAATTCTTGAGATGCTTTTTCAAGCAGTGTCGATGGATTTTTGCTATCAAGCCAATATAAAAATGTAGAAAAACCGTGATAATTAAGACCTATTAAGTTCGCCGTTCAAAGTTATCAGATTTTACGAAAGCCCCGAAAAGTTTCTTTTGCGCGATCCGATTTAAAGTTCTTTATTTCGTTGGCGCTGGCAGATTACGGCCGGTTTCCCTCGGTCGCAATTCCATTGCCAGCGGGACGGTACAGTCGATCGATTATAAAATTCATGTACAAAGTCTACAAATCGACGCGAATACACCTGTATTAAAAAATTGAGTGTTTGGTGTAAACGTTCGTTATCTTTCCTACAAATGTATGAAGCCAGAAAGGCGATAAGAATATAGATTCTTGTTTTCGCCGTTCCTGTGAACGGAGAAGATTCAACAGAACAACTTGATATTGCTTTTATCATGATGTCGGATGTTGTGAAATCGACATCTCTTAAGCCTTTTGTTTCATTGCCTCCTTGGAGAATATCACTGATATAGAGTTAAACAATACCATAACAATAGAAATTAGCCACTATTGTTTGTAACCGAGGTATTACCGCGTATGTTTCTCCACGGTGCTTCGGTCGCTTTCGTCCTTTCCGCGGTTGCAGTTTTGTCCCACTAATAGTTTCGAGCGGTACTGTAACGATCTTTCAAGTCAAGTTTGCCATTAATTATTTTGTAACTTTGAAATTCTATGCTAGACTAAATTTGTAACTCTAAAATGGGAATTGTTGCGGGAAAATCGTGCGCTTTGACATCCGCTCACCGCGATTTTGTTATGAAGAATTTCATGCCACTGCTCAGATCAGATGGTCGACGATAAAGCTGAATAAAGTAAGTCCTACAGCCGATATAACGATGTCTTTGCTTATTTCCACATGAAATTTATCTTATGGGGCTTTTGTTCGTATTTTTACGGCCGTTTATAGAAGTGACAAAATTGACCGTGCTGACAGATGCGGGTCACCGCAGCGCCTTCAAATTGTCGCTCAAAATATCAAGTGTTTTTTTCCCTCAACAAAATCCCTAAACGAAATAGAAACCTTAACCCAGTGTACCCGGGCTAGTCGATATTCGGTGAGTCTCAGTGGTGGATAATTGTTACGTACAAACCTTTACGGTTTCCAACTCGGCACGAGCGAAATAACAAGTTCAGGGCATTTCCCGAGAATCTGACTCTGCTGACTCTACTAATTTGGCAATAGCTATTGAAATCATCAAGTTCACAGTTTTCAGAGGGCTTATAAATTTTGTTTTTAGTCATGACGGATATTGTAGCATTTGTAACTTCCGAACATGAAAAGATATATGATCCATGCCCACGTCTGTGAAACCTGGCGAAGCATCAGGTGTGGAGTTGTGTTTGTGGATAGCTTTTTATTAAAGAGTGAGATCTGGTCGCAAATGGGCATTTTGCAAAAACTTCCTAGCTTGCTGCAACAGCATGGTCCTCAATAAAATATGAGAAAAGTTTCTTTTTATTTGACGCAGGATTTGAAGAACATTGTTTTCGAATAGCGAAACATCGAGTGTTATGAATCAGCTCTAATTCAGTGGTTGTAACTCCGCCGAGATCGCTCGGCGGTTTCGCTTTACTATACAGAAAAATAGCCAAACATAAATAGAACATAAATACACAATTACCTCAAGATAGTTTTGAATTACTACACCAATGATACTTGTGAGAGAAATCAATATTTGCAATTATGTTCTTCTGGCCGTGGAAAATGCGTTCTTGCTATTAAATTGATGCCCGGCCGAACGTTTACCGTTTATTACAGCAGGTAAGCCGATGCCGATTTGCCAAAATTTGACCTTGAACATTTTGCACTTCGGTGTTATTTTCGAGGCCAAAAACGCCAAAGTTCAGCTGGAAAAGCGTCCAAAAATGGTATTCATGAAACAGCAATTTTGCTTTCGTAACATGTTGCCTTGATTTTGATCTTGCGGTTGGCTGTATAAACTATCTTCGCCTTCTGATTGGATAATCGACACGAAAGAATGCGAATTAATTAAAAGTGCTCTCACATGATTGGATAATCGGCACGAAAGAATGCGAATTAATTAAAAGTGGTCACACTTTTGGGCGCCGCACTGTAACGCAATGGCAATCCATCGGTGAGATTTTGGCGAAATATCGCAAGAACAAAGCGGGATATTTGACAATTATCCTTTACATTTCTTTTTCACAATACTGCACCCTTATAACAATGTAGATGCAATGCCTGATGCAAATTTGGGGAACAGCTGACAAACCTTGATAAGAATGCTGCCTTCATCATATCCAAGAGCCACGTTATTTGAACCTTTGAACATAGCCATGCTCCACACTCTTTCCAAGCCATAGTTAAGAGTGCTCTCCAAACGGTATGTGTTAGCTTGCCAAATGCGAACAGTGCCTGCAATGTACAGGAAATACATGTACTTCAGTACGACTGGCAGTTTTTCCCTTATAAGCATTTGAATCACAAAGAACCATCCATGGATCTCTTCTTTGTTCTAAATATTACAGTACACTGTATGACAGGTTCACTGTAGGTTTAATCCTGCTTCTCTTAAAGCAGAAGTCCATCAAATAAGAAACTCTACACATCTACGCTACTGAATATAAACACCAATGGAAACAAGTCCCAATAAATACATGCTTCGTAGAAATCCCCCTGAACATAGTGATTATGCTTCACAGGTCATTACATTATGCACTTGTCTGTCAAATACAGGTACATGTACCCTTAGAACTCTTTACATACCATCTTCTGAACCAGTCAAGATGATGGGCAACTCTGGGTGAAATCCAACACAGGATATATTCTGGGCATGCCCTTCAAGGGTTTGCACACAGGTTTTGTTCTGCAACAAGAAAAACAACTTTTAACATTTTTTTTATAAACTTTATGACAAAAAGAATTTGTAATAATTATTGCAAGAGTCTAAAATCTTCATTTAAAAAAGCTACTTTGCTGGTTTAAATCTGAAAACAAAAAAGAGAGAAAACCTACCTGTACATGTACAATGCACATGTGCATACGGTAAATGTATATACAGTGGAACCCCGCCTTACGGTCACCTCGTTAATACGGTCACCTCGTTAATACGGTCACCTCGTTATTACGGTCACTTCTTTTTGTCCCGGCGAAACGTGCACCCATACATTTTCTTATAATCAAACCCCGTTAATGCGGCCACCCCGGTACTACGGCCAAATTTTCATGGCCCGTTGGTGACCGTATTAACGGGGTTCCACTGTACATTGTAAAATGTGGCTGCTCATGAAGTGTCCAGTAGCCCAAGGCAGCTACATGTACATGTAGGCTACTAACAGGCCACATGTTTAACAGACAAAGAAAACCTTACTCTTCGCACACACATAAGTGATGCATGCATGGTTCTGTAATTAGTAGCTTTTAGGATCCCTGTGATTTTTCTAAGAGCAAAACCTTTACTGCAAGGCATTATTAAAATATGGAAAGAAAAAGCAAACCTGGTAATCCCATATTTTGACCAGCCTATCGTCAGCACCAGATATAAGATATGGCTTCTCTCCTCCATGGAAATAGTCAACACAGTTTACTCCCTGGAATATGATCATAATAATTATCTGTTTAATAATTTGTTACAATGTAAAGAGGAAAAAATGCTTTGGCAAGTCTCTGCTTTTTTTCTGCTAACAGTGCTCTACACATGTACATGACAAATGATGTGATACCATACTGAAATACATGTAAAGATGATGATGATGGTGATGTACATGTTAAGGATTTACCGTATTTACCCGTGTATTAGTCGATCGCATGAATAAGTCGACCCCCTATTTTTGAGGCCATAAACTAAGTTTTCTTCATTTCTGGGTAAGAATTTTGTTGAAAACCTTATCTTATATTTCTTAGAATTTTCTTTCAGGTACTATGAATATATGAAAAAATCACAGCAAGTTTTAACATGAAGTTTATTTTCGCACGCATGTGAGCGTTTAAGCAGGTTTTAGCAACACGTGTATAAGCGGGCATTTTGTCCATAATTTTTTACATAGGCTTATAAAATCAAACATTCTAATTCAAAACGAACCTTTCTAATTGTGGAGGTGGAAAGAAGCTTTGAAGACAGGCAAAACACCAAAGAAGCTCAAGAATCTTTGAAAACGACTTGATAAACAAATTGCCAAGCTTGCTCGGGGAACTTGGTAACCAAGCTACAAAATCGGTTGAGTACTGGTAACTGATAACTGTACATGCTTACTAAGCCAGGTTACTAAGCAGCAAAGTTCGAAGCGAGAAAGATGTTTTTCTTCGAGCAGATTTACGGCTTTATTAGCAGGAAATGTCAGCTCTTTATTCCAAGTATTTACAACATTCAGGTTTATATTAAGCGGATAAATCTTAATGCATTTCAACTTGAACTGCTAATTTAAAGACATCGCTAAGCGAAAGGACATCGTAACCTGTACTGTGGTTTATTTAGAAGTTTGTTAACAAATAAAGACATTATTATTATGCTATTTGTGAATAATTTATTCAACTGGTGCTGGGATCTCAATTTTTGACCCATGTATAAGTCGAGGCCGATTTTTTGGACTGATTTTTAGGTCGTGAAAGGTCGACTTATACACGGGTAAATACGGTACACTGTTTGTCCTACCTTTTCATGTCCCTCTAGAGTGAAGTTTGGAGTATTGGAACCAAGTTGCCACACCTGAAAACCAAATCAAAGTTATTCAGTATAACAATGATCTCTCCTCCAATGCATTTTTAGGGGCCATAATTCACTCCCACTGGGACTAAATGAGCTGTTCTTAACAAAGGTGGCACTTAATAGTCATACAATGTATGACTAACAAACCCTTGGATTGGATTGGATTCTTGGATTCCAGATAACTGTAGAATTGAAATTTAAAAATGTTGGGAGGGAGGAGAAACTGAAGTACCCAGAGAAAAATTTCTTTGGTGCAAGGAGGAGAACCAACAACAAACTCAAGTTTCCCCCCATGTATGATGCTGAGTCAGGGCGACATTGGTGGGAAGCAAACCCTCTCACCACTACAACATCCCTGCTCCTCACAACTGACCCTACAACGCACGTAAAACGTTGATTAAAGAGTACAAAATGTGCTGTGCATGAGCAAGTGTACAATGTATATCATAAGGTACTTTGTTTTTAGTTCATACATGTACCTTGATAGTCCTATCCAGGGAAGCACTGGCAAATTGATTGTTATCCTTTGGGTTGATAACGATCTGCATCACATAGTGGGTGTGTCCCTCAAACACTTGACTACACTGCCACTTCTTATCCCAGTCCCACAGCTTAATCAGCATGTCATCTGAGAGTCAGCAACAAAACCAAATGCAAGTTTAGTGCCATCTCCAGAAAAATCAATAAATTACAGTTTAACAGACACCTTCTGGGCCACCATTTGGTGTTTGTTATAGAGAACGTCTGAAATACATGTAGCTGGACTAAGCTGGACACCTTCAGGACCAGCTCCACAGTAGCTGTCTGCCTTGGAGAGGTGTCCACCTTATAGAATTTAGTCACAGATACACGTGAAATTCAGCCAGACCAGCTAATTGAAGGCTTTCCTGCAAAAGGGCCTATGTCGCTTTTTGGGCCGATTTTCATTTTTTGCAGGATTGAGCTAATTTTTGGCAGACTGACTTGTTTTGACATGACAAACATTGTTTCGTAATTTTTTTTGATGATTTGCACCTCATTTTCGAGAAATAACGTTGCAAATAAAGCGCGGCTGCGTCTGTGGAAAGCCATGCAATGGTACATTGTACATTGTACTGTTTAACCAGAAACAAAAGAGATTTATTTCTCAAAAACAAGGTGCAAATCAGCAAAAAAATTATAGAACGATGTTTGTCATGTCAAAACAAGTCAGTCTGCCAAAAATTAGCTCGATCCTGCAAAAAATGAAAATCGGCCCCAAAAAGCTATATAGGCCCTTTTTGCAGGAAAGTCTTCCATTGTTAGAGAGGTGTCTGCCTTACAGGGGTGTTCGTCTTAAGAGAGTTTACTGTATCGGGGGTTATTTTAATGCATAAATATGAAAAATTATAGTGTGTATAGTATTGTGGTTTACTTTTTGGGGGGTATGAAAAGTTCAAACCAGTTTCATTTTTATTTTTATTTGTCTCAGATTCATTATTTTACAGCTACAGTGTATATTACCATAAACTGAGAGAAATGAAATTGAATTAAAACTGGTTTGAAAATTTCTTACCAGAACAAAAGTGAAACCACAACATCTAAAAGATGTACTAAAGATTACAAAATTAATTATCCTGGACATTCTGCCCTACTCACCACTGCTGGTAAGAATGTATGGCTGTGATGGATGAACAGCGATTGATCGCAAATAATCTGAATGAGCTTCAAATCCATACACCTATCAGAGAGACAACCATGACATGTATGAGCTGAGTGTGAGCAAGACAATTGCCTACAAGTTTAATGTGTACATGTAAATATAACACTAACTTAGACCTGAAGGTTGCATGTGTACAACTCGCAGGTGCGGTCTGTCTGTCCAATTGAATTCTTGAGCGGCCAGTCAAGCAACAAGCTTATTAGTTTCTTGACTCGACTTGTCTCATCTCGAGAATCAAGACGTGAGGATCGAGATGCACAAGCGACTGTCAACTAACATTTAAGTGGTACTGTACATTGTATGGCAGAGACTACACATATGCAACAATAAAATACATGTACATAATATTTTGAGTTTATGTCTGTTTTATTTCAGTACAGTGTACTTATGTAGATGCATTGGGGGATGAGGGAGGGGGGAGGGGGGGGGGGAGGGGGAGAGAAGAGTTGATTTTTATCTTGAATATTATGATTATTAAAGTGCCCCTGTGATCAAATTTTTGATTTTCATTTTTTTACATTTTCGTCTACTATTAGACTTTAATTTGTTACCCATCTTGCCAAATTTCAATTCATTACGTGTAATAAGTATTGAAAATCACGCGAAAAGCAACAAAAACTTTGGACTTGTTCTTCATGCAATTTTCTATGCTGATTGTTATTATAATTTCAACCCGTGAGGCATGTTTGAGTCTTTGACGTCACTTTCTCCCACTTGCAACCAAGCCTTGGAACAAGGTTGATTAATGGCGGCCGTAAATTCTCGGAAATAAATGTTAAAATAAAATGACTTCTGATGTTTGTAATGAATTGAAATTTGGCAAGATGAGTAAGAAAGTCTAATAGTACACGAAAATGTAAAGAAATGAAAATCAAAAATTTGATCACAGGGGCACTTTAAATTTTTCAGGGTCCCAGAAAATTACCTTGACAAATTGGATTCCCTCATTAATATTCTTATAATTACTATTTTTACTTGTACATATTACTTGTACATGCAAGGACATCACTTGCAAACCTAACTTAGCAGATTGCTAAAAGGTGAAACTTTCAATGCAATGCAATTTACACAATGTTCTACAGGTAGATAAGGAAGTTGGGACTGGGACATACTGTAATAATAGTTATGCAATTCATTAGGCAAGTCATTTTACCTTCTCCAGAGTGTTGTAATTAAATACCCTCAGCATCATGTCATCCTACCGAAACAACAAAACAGCTTGTTTACTTGGCATATATTTGACGACAAGATACAGTGTAATGATCACCAATAAGTACAGTACAAATGTAATGTGTAATGAGCAATGCTCAAGTAGGAAAACTGATTTTAATTAATATTTTCCCTTTTTTATATATATTTTTGTGAGAACTGAGAATTTTTGGAGACCCCAAGAAACTCATTTATCTGAAGATTAAGTAATGATCCACATAAGAAGGATAGCGCTGAACGGCAATGGAATATCAAACACGATGGAATGTCAAGATTTTTCATTGTTACAACTAGTGATCTCGTTGGCCTAGACTCAAAAACCGCTAAAAAGTTAAGGTTCAAGGTGCATTTTGTCTAATTTTTTTAAGGTTTCAAGTAATTTGAGACCCAATCGCACAACATACAATTTTTAAAAGAAATTGTATTTGGGGAACTTCATCAAAGAGGCAAAATTATTAGCTATTGTCTTCTGCTATTCTGATTGGTTAAGGTGGCTCGATATAGTATTTTGGTTTCCCTGTATAGTATATTTGGAGGCAAAACAATTAGAGTTATACTTTGCAGATCGTCATCACATTTTACCCTGAAATCACGATAATATTACAGTATTAATTTGCCATACATGTATCGAGGTTGGCGTTGCCATGGCAACGCCATTGGGCTTTTAAGTAGGGCCTCAAAACAGACATATCTTCAATTATCTTTTAAATTCCACGGTGAATTCTGTTTAAATTTTGCATACGGCCTTCGACCCCTGTGTTCTACCCGAGTACCAACTTTAAAAAAAATCTGTCAGAAATTTTAAAGAAAAAACGCGTTTTTTAGAATTCGTTGGTAATTTTTTTCTCTTTTGACAGAATTTTTTGAAAATCGCGTAAAACGCACTTTGGATAGAACGAAGTCAACATGCAAAAAATGAAAAAAATTTACCAAGCGGAAGCGGAAGTGTGGACTTCAAAAGTTTCAAATTTCTGAAAATTTTGACACGACAAGATCGGCAATTACGCATGCGTGGCAGTTGTCACGCCACTCCTCCACGCGGATTTTGTGGTCGATTTGCGGATGTTATTCTTGTTTATTCATTTATAGACAAATCTCTTTCGCGCTGTGCAGCTTTTTGTGAGATAGAAACTGTTATCTTTTGGATGAATCGTGTCTAGTAATGGCTGGTACATCACTTGCCTTCGAAATGATTAACAATTCTGGCTAAAATCGCTGGATGCTTTGTTCCTCGTGGTGTGGATGGAATCGCTGCTGTCGGCGCTCTGCTCAAAATTGCGAGCCTCTCTAGAGACGCTGTAAGTCCTAGTAGGACAGGCCACTTTCTGCAATTTTTTGTAGGAGGCTTTGCTTTACCAGCCCATTATTACTCTGAGAAAAGATGTTATCCCTGAAATTGCACACGCTGGAAGCGTTCGTCTAAAAATACCATGTCTTCGAAAGCGAAGGAGGCGGAATTTACATTGCCGTTGTTTACAATGACGGGGATTGAAATAATAATAAATACGCGATGGAGAGCAAAGACATCTTCCAAAGCATCATGTGCTAAAAAGCTCTTCATTAAAAACAGATTTTAAAACCGATGGAAGATTGCTTCTACAGGGCTTTCCTCCCGGATTGAGCGATTCGGGTGTTTTGACAAGGTGAAGACTGTCGGCGAATAGAATTTTTCATGGATGAAAGTGTTTCTTTGAACTCATGCCCAACTGATAGGAGCCTCTGCGGAGGAGAGAGCCTAAGACAGCGTAGCAATGTGGGAGTGTCAAAACAAAAGAATTGTGGCCGATCAAAACACTGTGGCAATTTGCGACAGCATTACTGGAGAGAAAAGTGGTGAAATCGCTCAGTTGAACAATATGCACTGGAACGTTTTCTTTGAGCAAAGTTTTCTGGCCATTTATCGATTCCACTGACAGTTTGTTAAATCGAGAAGCGTAGTAGCTGATATTGCATTTTGGGAAAATGCACATAGTAATTGTAAGTGTTTACCTGTTTAGTTATAGCTGCTATTTTATCTAAAGAAGTTGTCTCCGTATCAAAAACTACAAATTGATAATCACTGTAGCCGTGTTGTTGTGTCTTTTCTTGAACGCCAGATCGAAGATCTCCTAATTTTCTCCTTTGAGTATTTCTGATTTGCTGCTTCATTAAAAGCCATACAACGTCTGCTTCCTTTTTGCTTTTTATTTCCTCTGGTGGTTCGTGGTTCGTACCTTTTTTGTGCATTTTCTTATCTAATTGATGACGAGAATCGACCATAAATGTCATGCAGTGGGTGGGAACTTCGTCGCGCACACGCTCTGTTGCTGTTTGTTCTTATTAGAAGATGAACTGTCTTTCCCAACACATTCTGCATTACCCTTTTAATAGAGTTTAGATTAAGAAAATACACTGCCCCTAAAAACAGCCCAAAATAAACTCTCTCGTATTCAGAGGAAAATTGCGTCGATGCGGGGCTGAGTTGTCGATCGCGAAACCATTCTTCACTGCATTCTTGTCAGGGAACTTTAACCGCCCTATTTTCTTTTTCTCGGTAAATCACATTACCACCAAAGAAAGAAGAATGTAAACCTAGCTTGCATACACGCGAAAAACACAGTCAACCAGGCCGGCGCAAAAATAAAATTGTGAAAGGAGTGTTGCGGCCATGTTTGTTTATCTTTTTTCTTGCATGACTCAAATTTTTAAAAGTCCCGCGGGTAAATTAGAACCCAATCTGCGCGCGCCAAAAAAAAACTATATCGAGCCACCTTAAGCACAAACATTTCCTAAAATTTATTTGACGCAAATAGATTTTCTTTATTTTTATAATGAAATATAATTATTAACCATCAGCTCCTCCTCTATTCTTGAAATCAAAGAAATTCTATGTGGGAAAGAGCTAATGCCGCAGAACAATGAAGTTTGCTATCGTTCTTATGTGGAACAATACTTAATACACATACATGTACTGTGTCATGTATGTAGATGCCATTAGCAATGAAGTTCATTTCAGATGGCACAAATTACAAGTTGCTCACCTGTACAAATGCATGTGAAAACCTAAACACAGTACAAAAGCTGTTGTACACTACATTAAACAGCATCATTTTCAACAACAACAAACAATACTCACAGATCCTGACACCACCCAGTTCTTTCTTGGAACAAATTTGGCAGTACGCACTGCAACAAGAAAAATAAAAGTAAAATATTAGTAAAACTACCACTTCGGAATAATTATCTTTTGGATGATGAATGATGAATGAGTAAAGATACATGTATAAGAATTTTAAGAATTACAGTAAAGAAAATCATGAGTATATCACACACAATTATCACAGTAACCAGGTTCATATAATGAGACCCTAATTGCACACAAATACAT
The DNA here is from genome assembly GCA_024195265.1 of Dendrophyllia cribrosa. Taxonomy (NCBI): domain Eukaryota; kingdom Metazoa; phylum Cnidaria; class Anthozoa; order Scleractinia; family Dendrophylliidae; genus Dendrophyllia; species Dendrophyllia cribrosa. The sequence goes on from JAJLRJ010000004.1 coordinate 2,820,445, forward strand.
TTGTCCTGCTAACCAACCCAGCCCAGTTACTGGACTCATACAGTATGAAGAGGCCTTAGAAAGTCGAAAAATTCTACCTGGCAAATCAGTGACTTCAAATGTCTTGACCAACGTCTGGGATTCATAATTCCACACATGAACATTGCCATTATATAAACTTGCTAACATCCATGGTTCAGTAGGGTGAACATCCACACATTTAACACGGTCAGAACGCGCTGAGAGCTTGCGCTGTTGACAAATACATGTAGGTAAACTGTAAGATACTATACAAAGTTTTAACTGCTACATCTACATACACGTACAGTACACGAACATGTACATGTATCAACATGCTTATTCAACGAGGTGCAAATACATGTACATGTACATGTAAGTGGCCGTGCATTCTTCAGAGTAAACCAAGTAGCAAAATAAAACATCACAATCCTTTGTTCTTCTACCAAGTCCATGGCAATATTTTTTTGGTTTATGCAGTACAGTTGTACATGTAACTTATTAAGCTTAATAGAATCACAGCAATAATTAATGATGGAATTTTGCCATCATAATAATTTACCATTCCAATTCGCATTTCGTTGAGGAAATTTTACTACAGTACTCTAAGAGTTATAAACGTACTAGATGTACTGTACAAGATGAGACAGTATAAGCCTTTAAAGTGCACCTACTGTAACACCAAAATTTTTTTTGGCTTAATCAATTCTATGTATGTTGAGAAGTTGAATACTGTAGTTAAAAAATATTTCTTGTTTTTAACGTCGCGTTAGCGAGTTATAGAGATTTGAATTTACAAAATGCTAATTAGATAACATCAATTCGGGATTTTGCCATGATTTCTACGTCAATTAACAATACGCAGTATACAACTTAAGGAAAATCAATTTGAGAAATACACTGTACTAAATATAAACTGTGGATAGTCAATTGATTCGTAAAAAATATTACTTGGAGGTAAAAACAAGTAGTTGTATAATAAATGATTCCTGAATTGACGTCATCTAATAGACCTTTCCCGCATTCCACTCCAGTGGGCACACACAATGAAATGAGGTCGAGGCTTGGGTGGACAATTTCATACAAATCACTGTATTTTGTCCACCCCAGCCTCGAGTTGGTGCCTTTGTTCACAGGAATGCGGGAAAGGTCTATTAGCATTTTGTAAATTCAAATCTCTACAACTCACTAATGCGATGTTAAAAACAAGAAATACAGTGTATCTAACTATTCAACTTTTCAACGTACATAGAGTTGATTAAACCCAAAAAAATTTGGGGGTTAGGTGCACTTTAATGAAGGGAAGTAAAATTAAGGCTACAGTTTTTAATAGTGTCCTTACTTAAGGTTACCGTGTACCTTCAGATCGAAAATTTATTGAATTTTTTTTTTGGCGTCAAAATAAAGTTTACAGAATGAACTTTCATCCAAAAAAAATTATCGAAAAATAGTGAAAATTGACGGAGAAATGACGGTATAACTTTTGTGGGCGGAGTTTGTTTATGAAGCAATATGTTTTTCTAAGCGCCATTTTCTCAAAGTTAATTTTTCGCTTGTAGGGGACACTTAAAAGAGCTACAACTCAAAGGGAATTTGTTCGATTTTCCTCAAATTTGGACAGAAGCTAGGCTAACATATAATCAACAAAAACGTGTCGGTGAATTTCTTATTTCCGAAAACTTTTTCGTCAAGAGCCATTTCCGTGCGATCACTCTAATTTTTTTTCCTCCCCTTTTCAAAAATATTCTGTAACTTTTCACTAAAATTGAATATGGGAAATCGCTGACACGTTTTTTTAGCGCTTCGTGTCTGGAAACCCGAGAACAAATCAAATTAGCAAAATACAATAATCGCTTTGAGTTATAGCGTTTTAAAGCTGATTCGGACGTTCGAATTTAGACGTCGTAAAAAATTCAACAATTCATTTTATTACCAAATGGTTTCCATATTTAGATAGCCAGCTCTATAAGCTTTAATTTGATATACACTGTAGGGGTTTAGGTATATTAAGTGTAATCTTAAGACGCTAGAGCTGTTACATATACTGGAGACACCCCCGAAGGTATACGGTAACCTTAATTAGTGGGCAACTGCTATTAACAATGACACTTTAATAAAGTTATCTGCATGTACACACTGTATCGATCTATCTATCTATCTATCTAAGGCTAACTCAATTGAGCTTCATGCAACAACTACATTGTATTGGGGGTTTTCACACGACAACATAAAAATTAAAAAACATGGTATATGGATACCAGTGTTATAATCTTTCACAAAAAAATTTCAGGTTTTAACAATGTTTTGCTTCCAATTTATAAAGGTTTTAAATGTGCCAGGCAATCCATCACACTATTTCAGATAAGCCGTGAAAATAAATAAAATTGAACCAGTTGAAAGTTATTTTTGCATTATAAATGCCTACAAGCCAATTTGATGTAACTTATAGCAAATACAATATGTTTTTATTTGATTTTTGGTGTAATTAAGACTTCGAATTTTTGGCCGCCATGTTGGTGTGCCTGAGTGGGGCACCAAGATGGCCGCTCCATACATTTCTTACTCAAAATGTCTAATATTCGTTTGCCTATCACTCTTGAAAAAAATCCTCTTGCGCTTCACAATTTGACCCAGATGGGTAGTTTTAAACTCTCTACAATTCCATAAACATTGGAATCGAAATATGTTGTTTATTTTAATGCTTCTGAATTTTGATATGACGTACAGTGTAAGTGATTGATCTACATGTATATATAAAGCCTACAGCAATTGAAAAAATATATATAACATACCTTTACGTCTAACCTCAACGGCTATTGGTTCCAAGAAGATGCAAAATAAAAAAAAGAGATTGACTTAATAAATTTCCCAGTGGTTTAGAATTAATCAGGATAGATTAACCTCAAATCCATTCGAGGAACGAGCCGGTAAAATTCCATACTGGCAACAATGAACATGACTTTAAAAATTAGTCTAATTTTCCACAAACAACATTAAATATAGCAAGATGTTCTCGAATATCACATATGGAAAGAAAAAAGGGAGATACGTTACCATTATGGCCACAAAATTGGACGAAATTTACGAGAAACAAGACCAAACTTCACAGTCAAAATGGCCGACGTGGCATTGAACATCACATCAGCCTCGTTCTCATCCGTTTTGGTAAAACCGCTGTACGACCGGTGTGCACTTCACAAGAATACGCGCGCGTGTGTCCGCGTTTGGCCACGAGCTGAGGTGTCCGATTTGATTTTTTTTTGGAGAAATGACCTTGATTTAAACTCAGGGATCCATTTTATTATCAGCTGTTATTCATTTCTTTTTATTTTGTTTTCATTGGAATCAAATGAAAAGAATCAATCAGTCACAACTCTTTGAGGGCGTATGCGAGCTCGCGTCTGACGAAATTTTCTTTGTTTAGTGTTGTCAGTGTGGCGTCAGTGTGGCGTCAATTTTTCTGCAGTTGGCTTTGCGTGGGAAGTATACAGATCAATCAGACGTTTAGCTCTGTGTATCCAATTTAAAAGGCTCTGTTCGACTTATAAGAAGATATTTTCAGTGGTTTAATGTACGGTTCCGTTTCAGTGTATCCAACTGGAGCTTGTGTGAAGTCAGCCGTCTACTTGAAGATTAGCCGGGCATGAAAAGAGACTTACAACGACACTTTGTAAGGTGAGACAAAGAAAGGCGTGGGATTGTATTCTGCTTCTATTTGTGGTGTTCTCCATTACAAGCAATAGAAAAGCAATAAGTAACGGCAAACTTGACATTCAGAAGTTTTCTGACTAACTTTTCTGACTAACTTTTCTGACTAACTTTTCTTTAGTTTTCTGACTAACTTTTAACTTGTACTGGCGAAAGGGCTTTTTGAAAATTATCAGCCCGGTGGAAATCTAGCCACCCTCTTGCAGACAACTCTTCACCTAAAATATCGCAGGAGAAACAACGAGTTGAGTTTTTCGCTACAAAGTACAGGCTTGTCGCGTCGTTTTTTGCAATGGTGGCTCAACATTTTTGGCAAAATTTTGCCTCTGCCCGTTCAGTTGTAGCAGCAACTCGCTAGTGCAGCCTCGATTCAAATGGAACTCATGAAAATGTTCATAAAACTGTCGCTGTTTTACTAGAGTGAGATCGAGACTACTAAGGGTTAAAATGGCAACCTTTCCTGGTGCCATTTGAGAAAGAGGAACTATTAGCCAGCCTAAGAAAGGAGCTCCATTCCCCTGCTTCCAGACGCTACAAAATTTGTGTTCAAAATCGATGTCCTCAGACTTCTAAAGCACAAGTCCACTGAGGCGATCTTCCTTCATTGATGACCTCAAGTAGGTCTTTAGTCTTCTGAGCGCACTAAAGTCGCGACTCTCTACAGCGGCTGTGGTGATTGGCAAGGTGAGGAGCGTTGTGAAGGCCCTTGAAATATTTGGCATATCGAATTTAAGCATCTTCTTTTTGTCTATAAATCATTGAATCGTCTCTGCCCGCAATATCTAATAGATCTCCTGAAACATCGGAAATCAACTAGGTCTTTACCCTCGAACTTTCAAGACCTGCTGACGCAGCCAACTTGTAAAACCAAAACATATGGTGACAGAGCTTTCTCTGTATGCGCTCCGAGGATTTGGAACACTGTTCCTTTGGAAATACGACAACCCAGTACAGTTTTATCTTTTAAGAAAAAACTCAAGACTTTTCTTTTTACTAAATTTATTGAGAGTGACTCTTTATCATATTTTTAATTTTTTAGATTCTAGTTTCTTAGGTATATTGTTAGTTTTTTAGTTTTTTAAAGTTTCTTGGATTGAATTTGTGAAGCGCCTCGAGCAAATAGTGGATGTGTGCGCTATATAAATGAACTATTATTATTATTATTATTATTATTATTATTATTATTATTATTATTATTAACTCTTGTGGGGGGGGGGGGGGTCAATGAGAAAGTGTTTCACTGGAGCAATGGTGGTTGGAACTGTGATCTTGCACTTGCGCCCAACAAGATTATTATCTCTTGCATTCGCTTTTCTGTAATCGGACGGATATCATCTGGTATGTCTGGAACAAATGCACTCAAAATTTATCGAAACCCAGCAGAGGCAGGACACTCCAGTACGAACACTCGGCGGCGACTCTGAACTGGAGAAGGAAAACTTACTTGTAAAAGGGAGGTACGTAATATGCTTTAGTGTATTTTCAACATAGTAGTTTTGAAAATTTTCATGCAGGCGAAGGGATACTCGATATTGAAATGATTCAACTCTAGGAGATGCAGGCGTCTCGCCGAAATATGGAAATTTCGCTTACCGTAGTTTCCATGTTATAGTTGCCAAATAAATAATACAGGAAACTAAATTGGATTGAAAAGATTCTACATCAGAGCAATAGTTTGGTATAAATTGTATGCATGATTACAAGGATGGAAGTGGTTTCCAGTTTATCACTTCGTGACACAGCTGCGCCGGGTCCAGAAATCGATAATTCCATTTTGGTGAGTTTTCCAGCCGTTATTTTGTATTGTTAGTTGCTTTTATCGCTTCTGACGGCTTTCTTATTCCTATTATATTAAAAAATAATAAGGTATTTTTATAGCAAGACTCGTGGCCATTCACATGAATGCACGATAGGGTGGCATTCAATTGGTTGAATTTGAATGAAATAGTTAGAGTTTTATAAAAGAAAGGATAGAAGACAGAAAATTACTCTTGAAACACTAACAAATATTCACCACCCACGCCAGAACAACCCGCGCTTGATAGCGGACTATTTTTGTTTTGGGAAAGATACAAAATGTTCATCGTGTCACGAATGAGCGTGGGACAAAAATATTAAACTCTGTGCAATCGAACGGCCATGACCCGTACACTGAGCTACGAGAGCCTCGCCGCGAGGCTATTAATGAGGTTCAAATATGACTTCATGCGTACTGCTAGAATGCGCGCGTCATCAGTGTGGTGACAATAAAGAAAGATTATAGATCTGCGGCGAAGAGCTATAATGGACCTCCTCAGTGTTTTTTTTTTTTTGGAAGAGAGAAGAAGGGAGAGAGATATAACTCTTTCTCCCCTCCTCCCGTGAATTCGGCACCAGCCCCCCCATTTCCTTCGAATCCTCAACACAGGAAGCCCAAATCTGAAGAAAAGCCAGTGAGTTGCCTGCGGAGGAGGCTAACTTTAATCGACGTTTGAGTGATTTCACAAAACCCGTGAAATAAAAATAAATACGCAATGTCTAATAGTCAAAAGTAAACGAAAGAAACGATTTGTTTAATATCTATTTCACGGGTTATCTGAAACACCCCCGCATGCCTTACTATATTGCCAAATTAAGGCGGCGGTACACATGATTTTCAATAAAATTTTAAGAGGTTTAAAGAAGGGAAAGAAGAAAGAAAATGATTTTTGGAACACCAACAGACAAATTGATACCCACGCAAGAGCACTCCAAGGGCCTCTTTATATGGAGAAAAGTTGGCCCGGGTAGGAGGGTCACCCGCCCACCCGAGCTACCCTGTGCGAGCCAAGTTTTCATACTTTCCCTTACAAAACGCGGCGAACTGTTTATATGAGAATCTCAAAGTTGGCTCGGCTGGCCGGGTGACCCGGTTAGCCGGGTCACCCTCTTTCGATGGCAGGGTGACCCGGCTAGCCGAGCCAACTTTTTCTCATATAAACGGTTTGGCTCGGCTAACCGGGCCAACTCGGTCAACTATAGATAGTCTGGGCATGCGCGGGCTAGTTACAGCCACAAGACTGAAATAAACATTTAAATATTTCTATGTAACGTCCGGGATTTGAATGAAACCTTGAAGATCTCTCTGGAAAACACTTTGAAAGTCACGAGTTAACGGAAAATAACTTCGCTACACGCATAAAAAACCTAATATTGTTCGGATATGTAACATTTCAAATAAAATGATATTTTGTTGCTCTTTGTTTCCGAAAATGCGGTGAAATTCTCACGGGAATGCTTGATGGAGCACGGACAGCTTTGGCTGACTTGGCTCGGTTAGGCGGGACAACATTTTTTCATGCGAACGCTCGATAAAGTTGTCCCGGGTGGGCGAGTGACCCTCCTACCCGGGCCAACTTTTCTCCATATAAACAGGCCCCAAGTTGAAAGTGGACTATTTTAATTGGTGTCCATCTACGAGTATATAGTACTCGTAATAATTAAAATAATAATTAAAATGATTAACTACAAATTCTGATTTTAAAACTGCATTAAGTCTTCAACATTTATTATTTCTCTAAATATCACAAATCCTTTGAGAAAAACTATTTCCTCCTAAACGTGCCCAACAAAAAACACCTTATGAGATGAGCATTAATTTAGAGTGTTTTGGATTACTTGAAACGTGAACGAGATATTGCCATTAAACCCATGTTAAGTGGCGGGAAAATGGCATTCGGGTGTACTCCTGCCTTAATAGCACTTATTATGATAAGTTAAGCCTGGTTCTCATATGTCGCCGGCATACCTACGACAAAGTCGCCGGTTGCAACCGACAGTGTTCGGCGATCTATTCCAGTCAAGCCCCGGTCTATCTGCGGTGTATCTGCGATGTGTCGCCGACGTACTCAAAAAGGCGCGAAATGCAAACCAAATTGGCGCATTTTCAACCGTTTCATTTGTGAACATGGATTGTTCCCTGTTGCTGAAGCGCCAGTTTTCGTTTGCCAATATCATACTTTGTTCGGAGAGTTGCAGCTCCTTTGTTGAGCTGAAGCAACATCAATCTTCAGTGTATTAGCGACTGCTTGCCAAGCATTTTTCTTTACTCCCTGGTTTTTGTATTCGTGACAACCTTTGTCATATATTGCACGACAATTTCGAATTGTGTCAATCAACATTCGATTGCCAGTGGGTGAAATAGCGATCCCCTCCGGTGTAACCCCCTCGCTCTCCGCCATTTTGAATGAGCGATTTCGTAAGGTATTGTAGGAAAAATCGAGTAAGTGCGTCATACATTTTCTCGCCGGCCACCGCCGAAGACGTTCACATAGAATATTTTTATCGCAGACAACCGCCGACTTGCCTGCGAAGTTGAACTCAGTTCAACTTCGCAGGCAAGCCGTCGGTCAATGCCAGGGACACATTCTGATGCCGGCGGATGCCGGCGATAAATTTAAATGTTCCCATATGCCGGAAGGTTGTCCCAGGCCGTGCCGGCGGCTATGTACCAGGCATATCGGCGGCATATGAGAACCAGGCTTTACCAACGAATTCTTGCCGAACTTTTAGTTTTTAACTTTAAAAGGCAACAGACCAGAAATGAGAAGCGAACGACTTTGAGAAAGTCTACTTGGCAGCGTCTTTCCGCACCGGGAAATATATAAATCACTGTTTTGCAATCACAAACATTACATCCCGTTCATTGTGTATAAAAACACCCAAATATATTACCAATTTGCAAAATATTAACCGCATTTAACCTGCCTTTGAACTTTGACCTTTTGACATACATAAACACCTATTTCACTGATGGTCGTTCGGCGCATGTACACACTTTACACGAGATGACGGCAAGCGAACGTATAATCGCAAGCGTTATTTTGCTTTGACGCAAATCCGACTCTTTTTGGGAAGCATAGAAACATACATTGGCACAAAGATGATATGAGCGATTTTAAACGTGGAGGTAAGTAAGCAGCAAAGGCAGTTTTAGTCCATTTGCGTTGTTCTGACTGTTCTGGAGCCTTCACGGCTTACATGATCAAACCGTTGTTGCAAAATGCCAACTTTCGAACGGGCCGAATTTTCGATAGCAGCGCTTATATTTGCAGGAATGGTTTCCCAAGCATAACGAAAATAGAGCCGTTTAAGATTTCCGTTACCTGTTGTTTTGATGTTCAATGATAATGCATAATGTTCGGGTATGACCATTCTCTTTCATTTGTCTCCTTCGTTGAATATATTATGACGCCGTAAACTAACAAAAGCCGAATCGTGCAAATCATGACAATCAACCGGTTTTGATCGTCTTTCGAAAGGCCTAGTTATATAGTTGTCATTATTAATAGTGCAAGTGTGGACTCGATGGACAAATTATAATTTGAGAATGCTTGTTTTTGCAAAATTGAGCTCGAATATTCGTCACAAGAGACAAGTCAAATGCGACCGGCTCTTTCCGCTGGGCAAATGGCGCCAAAACAGCACGCTTTTCATCAGTTATTTTTCGTGTCCGATTACCCACTGCTCTTTGGGAAACATCAATTCCCTTTTACATTCACTAACACTGGAACCAGTCTACATGTATTTAAACAGCAACGGAAAAATGACAAGGAAGAGAAATGCTACTCATACCGAGAAAATCTAACAATACCGAACTGAGAAGAAACTCGAATTAAAGTATCCCAGGATGAAACGACTCGTGTAAACATGGTAACCTAGAACGGCCTATCAAATTAAACACATGCATTTAACGCAAATCTAGATAGTAAAATGGAAGCCTGTACACGTTTGCTACGTACACTAACATTCCGAAAATAGGCCCCGGGGCTTATATTTTTCAACGCACCTTTTTGAGGGGCTTATATTCGGTAGGGGCTTATATACGGAGGAGCTTATTATAGGAGGGAAATTTGCGTTTAGAACTCAGCTGGGTCTATAATTGGAGGGAAATTTGTGTCTGCAATTTTTCAATGTGCAAAATGATATATTGGGGCGTTAATTAGAAATTCATGACAACTTACGGTTTGGTTATCCATATGGTAAATATGGTGAAAAGCGAGGAGCACCAGAGGGAGTTTGGGTTCAGGGCGGCGGGATCGAACTTCCTTGTAAATACTTTTGTCTATGGACCGAAGGAATTCAAGGCGAGACCCGGTGAGGAGTGAACTACGTAAAGGACAATAAACTTTGAAACTTCTTCCACAGTGGTTCAGCGTACGGATTTTGCTTTGGTTTATTTTGTATTTGGGGGCAATTCCCAAATATAAGCCCCCGGGGGCTTATATTCGGAGGGGCTTATACACGGAGGGGCTTATTTTCGGAATTTTACGGTATTTTACTTATGTCCTTAGTGTTTGACGTGTGACGCGACTTTTTGTTTACATTGTATATCATCCACTCAGTTAAAAACAATTTCGCCGACATTGATCATCCGGATGGTTTTTTTAACCAGCAAATACACGGCATTCCCGACCGGAAAGGTTCTAGTAATCAAGGGCTACAAGTATTTATTTATTGATTTGTTTCAATCGTTAAACTTTATATGCAGCCGGAAACGCTTAACGGGGAAATGTCATGTATTTTACTATCACTTTGACAAGCCAAAAAAAAAACATATCTGTAACACAATGTCCACGATGGACTAGTTTAGCTAGCAATTACTATTTTAAATTACTATTGCACTGAAAATATAAATAAGTGCTTTTGACTGCAGACGGCCAGGATGGAAATGGATTGCAGATTGCAACTTGAAAAAATTGACCATTTATTTCAAGTTCTTCTCTTCTGTCTTGGAAAAATAGCTAAAAACCGATTGTAGTTTGTTCTCACTTCGATATATTTTTCGTCTCGGTGTTCTAGGAGCATTTTCATGGCTGTTTAAGAAAAGGTATTAGTCGAATTTTTTATAGTTTGAGTCAACAACCCATGGAATTGCCCCTTGAAATGGAATTTCGTTCTATTGTTTTAAAAGATAACAAACACTTTTAATTCTTTGCATTTCAAGCTGACGAGTGGGCGTTCTAAAAGTTTCCACCCACGGAGACTTCCTTCCATATCTTCACGATAACGTACAGTTTTAATATGGATTGTAAATATTTGAGATCAAGTAAAGTGGGTGCTACAAATACAATTAACTCCAATTTCCCGGTACAGCTTTTTATGACTTTTCTTGCCACAATATGACGTGATTCTCACTGTTTTTGGACAAAATTCTTAACGACCTTTGGACGCTCTTGATCAGTACTTCCCTGTGGTGATGTTTATTATGTTTCACAAGGAGTTCTAACTTTTGAGTGTGCAGGTGACATTCAAATGAAAACTTTTAACAGTACCACAGTCAAACATCTCCTTACGGACATCTCCATTAAAGGCGGACACCTCTCTATTACGGACAGCTTACTTTGTCCCGAAAAGACTTTTATTCCGGCTGAACCAGATGGTTCTAACTTTTGAGTTTGCGGATGAAATTTTAAGGTGTGACCATTCAAATGAAAACTGTTATTATGTTGTGCATTTTGAGTCTGGATGAAATCTAGTGTGACCATTTAAATAAAAGCTACTGAACAGTACTTTCCTGTGGTTCTGTTTATTATGCTGTACAAGGTGGTTCTAACTTTTGAGTCTGTTGATGGATCCTATAATGTGACCATTGAAATGAAAGCTCAGTACTGAGCAGTACTTTCTTGTGGTACTGTTTATTATGCTATACAAGGTGGTTCTAACTTTTGAGTCTGTTGACGAAATCCTAAAGTGTGACCATTCAAATGAAAGCTACTGAGCGGTACTTTCCTGTGGTACTGTTTATTATGCTGTACAAGGTGGTTCTAACTTTTGAGTCTGTGGATGAAATCCTAAAGTGTGACCATTCAAATGAAAGCTAACGAGCAGTACTTTCCTGTGGTACTGTTTATTATGCTGTACAAGGTGGCTCTAACTTTTGAGTCTGTGGATGAAATCCTAAAGTGTGACCATTCAAATGAAAGCTACTGAGCAGTACCTTCTTGTGGTACTGTTTATTATGCTGTACAAGGTATCTCTCAGGACAAAATCCGTTGAGAGATACGTTTCTGTGATTCTATTTAATGGTCCTATATGTTATACAGTGATTCTTTATCTTTTAGTTTTTCACTTCAATATAATGTTGATCTTCCGCTCTCTTGAGAGCGTCAGGGTCAAACAAAATTGTATTGTTTGTTTTTATTTTGACATTCTTCAGGGATTGTTTTGACTTCACCCGGATACAATAAGCCGCTCATCGCTATCACCCCAAAACAGGGAGGAAATTCCTTCTCTGGTCACACAGTGTATGCAAATCGTGCTACGTTTTCGTGTTTTAAGCCCACACCAGCGAGAGTTGACGAGAGTTTAAATCCAATGAGAGCGGGTGAGAGTCATTTCGATCAGATTAGGATCAGAGCGCGCAGGAGTAGCGAGCCACGTTCAAACGATAGCGAGGAGACAACTCTTGTCAACTCCCTTCGACTTTTCGCATTTAACACGCGTTGTGTACATCTGTCCAAGAGGGAATTTTGATGCCAATACGCTGCTGGCGCTGTTATGGACCGTTTGCGGCAAGACACAGAACTATTGGGGTGGACAAGTACACCATACACACAGTGGATGCGTTTCCCACGTAGATTGTAAGTAGTACAATTATGTAGATTATGTTTCTCTCAATCACCCATTGTTGACTTGGTTTACATCCACGACAAATAGTGGCATTTCTGCAGAATTTGGTCATTATGATTTCTTTTTCTCAAAGCATAGTTTGGAAGTACGCGCAATCTACTGACATTTAGGCTCGATTACTTTACCAGCCGCTTTTCGGGATATGAGCCCAAGGAAACCCGACCCTACCCTGCGAGCAGGGCCTCTTTCTATCTCCCGATTTTTCTAGGAGGATCGAAAGAGGCTCTGCTCGCAGGGTAACCCGACCCGAGCGAGAGGGCCGGAAATCAAGCCTTCTGACAAACTGGATTTTTAGTAACGTGAAACGTAATTTTCTAAACCCGCTTTGGAGTCAAAATTCCACAGCCGCTTCACAGTTTACTTTTCGGTGCGAATGGGATACATGCTGCGTAAATTAAGTCATGAGAGAGAGAGAATGCATCAACGGCTTGCATCTGCCTAAAACGTTGAGCCGCTGTCAACTATTTTCGTAGATGCAAGCCGTATTATAAAGAAGAAAACAACACAAACACACGAATTCTTATCTAAACATGAAAACGGATTTTCCTTATGTCTGCTCTTGTTATTTATCACATTAATTTGCTTGATCAATGTTATTCCTGTTATTCGTGAAAACCAGTGTTATGAAATCGTAGGACATTTAAACATTTCCCTGGTTTTGTAAAGCTTAAAAAATATATATCCCCCCCCCCCCCCCCTTCCCCTAGTCTAATGGAACCTTCAATCTTGGACATTTCAAATGAAATACCACCCCTCCCCCCCTCCCCCCCCCCCCCCCTCCCCCCCAGTTCAGTGATGGAAAAATGGCGCGTTTTGGTTTTCGCGCGAATCCATCTTTGAATCGGGGGGAGGGGAGGTGTTATTTCTCTTCTTATTCCGTCCGAGATTGTAGGTATCTTTACCGCATGCGGGAGATAAAAAAAAATATTTAATTGCCTTGTTTTACTCAGTCTAAATCAATTTACATTTGCGCCTTATGTATGTCAAGAGTGTTTACATTATGAAACGCGAACCACCTCAAATGCATACATCCTTTGCTTCATGCCATTATTTCATGAACCGCCTTCATAGTACAACAAACCTTCGTTGGAGTTCGAAAACAGTCACAACTGAACAACTAACGTATGAGTTGTTTCGTCGGTATTAAGAATGTAAGGAGAAGTAAAAAGGCAACAAGTCACATTTATATGTCAGGGTAATTAATGGCTTATACAGGGCACTTAATCGCTTTTGAAGGCGTACTTCAGTTTTGTTTACATTCTTGTCGCGACAACCGGGCCACGCCATAGCTCCACATGAAAATCCTCACAGGAAGTTACGTCCACCGTAAAATGAAAGTTTGTTAAAGGTATTATCTGTGTGTTAAAATCAATAGACCAAGGAATTGGTCTATTACATGTACCGTTCGGTGTTTACTCCAAAAACACCGCTCCCGAATAAGCGCCGCACATAACAGCGAACAATAAACATGAGTGAAATTTGTTCCCAGCAGTGTGCTATGAACTTAAGCAATTGAAAAAGCAACCTTAAAAAAAATTCAGGCTTGAACGGGACTCGAACCCATGACCATGCAATACCGGTGCAATGCTCTATCCACTGAGCTACCAAGCCATATGGATAGATAGTCAATTGTAAGTTCGTGATATACTGTCTTTCATATATTAATATTCTTAAACAATAAAGAATTATTGGATGAGGTTTTTGTGACATCCGGAATAGTCAAGGTAAATGGTATTAACCCTTTGACTCCCAAATTTCCACCAAAAAACGCTTTTTCAGGCTACAAATGCCATTTTATGGCCATTATCTAGCCAAATTGAGGCCGAACAGTCAATAACATCGTTTGCAGCTCGGCAAACTAAACCCTCCTGCCATTTGTAGAAGTATTTGAGTATTTGAGTTCGGGCATGCGCACTGATCGTAATTTCGACAGTTTTTGAACGAGAAAAACACGACTTGCCTTGACTTTTTCTTTTTTATTCTCAAGCCCATTCTTTTAGTTTCCTTTTTGCCTGTTTGTTTTCTTTTTGGTCAGTTTTGTTGACCTTTTAATAGTCTTTCATTTACTTATTTTATTTATTTATTTATTTGTTGTTTTATTTTTACGGTTGGTGTGATATCTTGACGATTTTACCGACCTAATAATATGTAAATGTAAATGTAAAGTTTTCACCCAGACGTCGCGGAATGTGGAAATTTTGATCGTCAAGTAGCCGTCGGTGGGAAGGGCAAATTTTCCTTTGATTTTGTAACATAAAGTTCAGAGGTTGTTTGCGTGAAACTCCAGTTCAATTCATCCAATTGGTCTCATCTGGGTATGTTTAGCAAGATTTCCTCCTTCCCTTGCCGATATTTGAAAAAAAATCTTCGGACGCTAAAACTGATGACGTCACAAATGGTACAATATGTATGACCCTAAACAGCGCCTAAAGGCGCGCTTGGGAGTGAAAGGGTTAACCAAAAAAACCCTCAAATCCTTTTTTTGTGGCCATTTCAACTCGTTTCAGTGTTTTTGTGAGAGATCCTGCAAAAATATGTTAAAAAGTGTCATCTTCAAGCAAACACAGCGATGTGGTTAACCGAAGTCGAAGGCTGAGGTTGATAACACTTACCAAGACCTACAAGACACAGGGGGATGAGCGGGCTCGGAATGAACGGAGTCATTTAAACCAGACGTTTCTTTAATCATAATGAAGAAACGAGTCCACTTTTCTAATACTATTTTTGTTCCATGTTGTAGGTTTTGCTTAAGTAGACGGCTTTAAACAGACTTCAGTAAAAACAGACGTTTCTTCATTGTGCATAGATTCAGTTTTATTATCACGTTACCTCAACTCCCTATAATCCGGACACCTCTCTAACACGGACAGTTGTGGCCGGTTCCGACGGTGACCGTCTTTAATAGAGAGAGTTGACTGTAATAGACATTTTTTAGTAAAAATGTATGGAGCGGCCAACTTGGTAAACCACTTCACTACACCAACATGGCGGCCGAAACTTCACCAAAATCATAATTACGCAAAAAATCTCATCCCAAATGATTGGATTCACTATAAGTTACATTAAACCGGCTTATAAACATCTATAATGCAAAAAATAACTTTCAACTTGTGCACGTTTGTTTATTTTCACGGCTTATCTGAAATAGCGTTACGAATTGCGTGACACATTTAAAACCTTTACGAATTGGAAGCAAAACATCGTTAAAACCTGGAACCTTTTTATGAAGGATTGTAACACTGGTATCTACATACACTCTTAGAAACAGCTTTGTAGGATGTAAAGTATAGATTTTAAATAGTTTTTTATCACGTCAAGTGCAAGCCAAGAAACTTTGAAAATGTTGAGATACAGGCGCTACTTTTCACGCATCTTTTTTAGGAAAAAGTCTGTGAACAACCATTTCAGTTGAGCAGTTAAATATACGAAATTCCGTAATATCCGCAGAACCAAATGAGCGATCCAAAGTTTGAATAAAGAAAACTTAAAATATTTAAGCCTGAATTAAGGTCAATTAATTTAAAAGAATAATCATTTTTTAAGATCCTTTGTTAAAGGGGCGGTATCGGGGATTTGCTGTCAAGTTATGCAAATGGTGTCATTTCAAAAACCTAAAACTGTTATATTTTTTTTTAAAAAACCGAAACATATGGCCCAGTTTTGTGCTAAATTAACACCCAGTCTCCCCAGTGACCAAAACTGTCGATGAGTGTCTTTAGTCATAGACGGACTGGGGGTCTGGATGAATTCCGAGTTAAAAATTTAGCCTGTAACTTCAAAATCCTCGTGATACTTCCCATTTAATTGGCCATAGGGCAGCTCAAGAGCTTAATTGGGTCAAGGGAGCCACCTTATAAAAGGGACGGCTCCTCACCTTAAAGAAGAGACGGCTCCTCACCTTACACAAGGGACCGCTTCTTACCTTATACAAGGGACGGCTCCTCACCTTGTACAAGGGACGGCTCCTCACCTTATAAGGGACGGCTCCTCACCTTATACAAGGGACGGCTCCTCACCTTATACAAGGGACAGCTTCTTACCTTATACAAGGAACGCCTCCTCACCTTATACAAGTGACGGCTCCTCACCTTATACAAGGGAAGGCTCCTCGCCTTATACAAGGGACGGCTCCTCACGTTATACAAGGGACGGCTCCTCACCTTATTCAAGGGACGGCTTCTTACCTTATACAAGGAACGGCTCCTCACCTTATACAACGGACGGCGCCTCACCTTATGCAAGGGACGGCTCCTCACCTTATACAAGGGACGGCTCCTCGCCTTATACAAGGGAAGGCTCCTCGCCTCATACAAGGGACGGCTCCTCACCTTATACAAGGCACAGCTTCTTACCTTATACAAGGAACGGCTCCTTACCTTATACAAGGGACGGCTCCTCACCTTATACAAGGGACGGCTCCTCGCCTTATACAAGGGAAGGCTCCTCGCCTCATACAAGGGACGGCTCCTCACCTTATACAAGGGACAGCTTCTTACCTTATACAAGGAACGGCTCCTCACCTTATACAACGGACGGCTCCTCGCCTTATACAAGGGACGGCTCCTCGCCTTATACAAGGGACGGCTCCTCACCTTATACAAGGGACAGCTTCTTACCTTATACAAGGAACGGCTCCTCACCGTATACAACGGACGGCTCCTCACCTTATACAAGGGACGGCTCCTCGCCTTATACAAGGGACGGCTCCTCACCTTATACAAGGGACAGCTTCTTACCTTATACAAGGAACGGCTCCTCACCTTATGCAAGGGACGGCTCCTCACCTTATACAAGAGAAGGCTCCTCACCTTATACAAGGGACGGCTTTTCACGTTATATAAGGGACGGCTCCTCACCTTATACAAGGGACGGCTCCTCACCTTATACAAGGGACGGCTCCTCACCTTATACAAGTGACGGCTCCTCACCTTATACAAGGGACGGCTCTTCACCTTATACAAGGGAAGGCTCCTCACCTTATACAAGGGGCGGCTTCTTACCTTATACAAGGGACGGCTCCTCACCTTATACAAGTGACGGCTCCTCACCTTATACAAGGGACGGCTCCTCACCTTATACAAGGGACGGCTCCTCACCTTATACAAGGGACGGCTCCTCGTCTTATACAAGGGACGGCTCCTCACCTTATACAAGGGACAGCTTCTTACCTTATACAAGGGACGGCTCCTCACCTTATACAAGGGACGGCTCCTCGTCTTATACAAGGGACAGCTTGTTACCTTATACAAGGAACGGCTCCTCACCTTATACAACGGACGGCTCCTCAACTTATACAAGAGACGGCTCCTCACCTTATACAAGGGACGGCCCCTCACCTCATACAAGGGACGGCTTCTCACCTTATACAAGGGACAGCTTCTTACCTTATACAAGGGACGGCACCTCACCTTATACAAGGGACGGCTCCTCGTCTTATACAAGGGACCGCTTGTTACCTTATACAAGGGACGGCTCCTCACCTTATACAAGGGACGGCTCCTCACCTTATAGAAGGGACGGCTCCTCACCTTATACAACGGACGGTTCCTCGCCTTATACAAGGGACGGCTCCTCACCTTATACAAGGAACGGCTCCTCACCTTATACAAGGGACGGCTCCTCACCTTATACAAGGGTGAAAATGGCCAGGTCACTCAGGCCCCTTTTATACCGGAGCTTCCGGTTTACGCAACAAACTTGGCAAGGGAGTTTTCGCTTGTACTTATGTCGTCCTATTTGAGGATGTTATCAGGGCTCAGGCATTTCAGGGGGGTGGTTTTCCCCCACTCGAGTTAAGAGTTACAACGCATAATTTAAAGCTGGTCTGATGATACCGAAAACTTGTACCAAGTATCAATCGCTCTCTTCATGTACTTTTATACCGTAAAATGCGCTTATAAGACCTCCCCCCCCCCCCCTCCCCGCCCCTCGCTGATACGTCCACCCGGTTATAGGCCAAACAGTTAGGTATATAGCCCCACCACATTATGCACACCACAGCTCCTCAACGGCAATTCTTTACAAAACGTTACACCAAATTAACTAAAACAACGGTTCTTTATAACAAATTTTGTTTTATGCATGCCAGCCAAATAAACCTCACGAAGTTGGGTGAGCCCATGCAAGGCTTATCATCGGCATTTTACGGTATCACGCGTGGGTAAGGAGGGCATTAGAAGGAAGGTGTATGACAGTTCCGGGATAGGACTAACGTACCTTTTATTCCAAACTGCACTCGATATTATGAATTCATCTATACTTTCCTGCGTATGTGTTCTTTGGTTCCAGATTTCGCTTTACATGCCAGGAAAGGCACTGACACGAAGGTAATTAATCTATACTTTCGTTCGTATGTGTTCTTTGGTTCCAGATTTCGCTTAACAGGCCAGGAAAGGCACTGACACGAAGGTAATTCTCCATCGCCTGGTAACTACCAAGCATACATTTTGGTAAGTAGCTAGAAAATTGTTATATACGTTATAAAAGTTAACTTAACTTAGAATATATTGTTATTAGTTTGCGGCTAGGTAAAGATCAGCATTACTTTGATTTAAATTAGTGTCTCCTATTAGTAGATCTTTGTTTAGATCGGCTAGATGTTTTGACACCCTCAAATAAAGTTTTACAAGTAGTCGTAATAGCATTAGCGCAGCAGCAGCAGCAGCAGTAGTAGTAGTAGTAGTAGTAGTAGTAGTTGGAGCAGCAGCAGCAGCAGCAGCAGCAGCAGCAACAGTAGTAGTAGTAGTAGTAGCAGCAGCAGCAGCAGCAGTAGCAGTAGCAGTAGCAGTAGCAGTAGCAGTATAGTGGTGGTGTTGTTGGTAGTAGTATTAGTAGTGGTAGTGGTAGTACCTACTACGGCTGCTACTACTTCTACTACTACTACCACCACCACCACCACCACTACCACCACCACTACTACTACTACTACTACTACCACCACCACCACCACCACTACTACTACTACTACTACTACTACTACTACTACTACTACTACTACTACTACTACTACTACTGCCACTACCACTACCACTACCACTACTACTACTACTACTACTACTACTACTACTACTACCACTACCACTACCACTACCACTACCACTACCACTACTACTACTACTACTACTACTACTACTACTACTACTACCACTACTACTACTACTACTACCACTACCACTACCACTACCACTACCACTACTACTACTACTACTACTACTACTACTACTACTACTACCACTACCACTACCACTACCACTACCACTACCACTACCACTACCACTACCACTACCACTACCACTACCACTACCACTACCACTACTACTACTACTACTACTACTACTACTACTACTACTACTACTACTACTACTACTACTACTACTACCACTACTACTACCACTACTACTACTACTACTACTACTACTACTACTACTACTACTACTACTACTACTACTACTACCACTACTACTACTACTACTACTACTTCCACTACTACTACTACTACTACTACTACTACTACTACTACTACTGCTGCTGCTGCTGCTATACTACTACTACTACTACTACTACTACCATTACTGCTGCTGCTGCTATACTACTACTGCTACTACTACTACTACTACTACTGCTGCTGCTGCTGCTATACTACTACTACTACTACTACCACTACTGCTGCTGCTGCTATACTACTACTGCTACTACTACTACTACTACTACTACTACTACTACTACTACTACTACTACTACTACTGCTGCTGCTGCTGCTGCTGCTGCTGCTACTACTAGTAGAGTGTGGATGGTCGCACTCTGCTTTTTTATTTTTTTTAGCTTAGTAAGTATTCTTCTGGTTCCATTGCTAACTTCCTATGGCTCCTTTTCCATAAGTTGAAATGAAGAAAAAATAAAATAAATGCCATGCCATTATGCAAAGGCTTTGAATAACAAAAGTTATTCAAGAGCAGTTGTGTGCTGTTTATTTTGCATCACAACATCAAAATGACATACCCACGGTTGGCTCCTACTGTGAGGTGAATAAAAATAGTGCTTTTTTATTCTGCATCGCATCATTAAAACTTCATGCCCCTGCTCTAAGCTTTGGAAGAACAAAACTGAAAAAGAAACTCTTGTTTTTGCTTTCCTTCTTTCTTTCTTTCTTTCTTTCTTTCTTTCTTTCTTTCTTTCTTTCTTTCTTTCTTTCTTTCTTTCTTTCTTTCTTTCTTTCTTTCTTTCTTTCTTTCTTTCTTTCTTTCTTTCTTTCTTTCTTTCTTTCTTTCTTTCTTTCTTTCTTTCTTTCTTTCTTTCTTTCTTACTTCCTTCCTTCCTTCCTTCCTTCCTTTCTTTCTTTCTTCTTTCTTTCGTTCATTTATTTATTATTCATTCATTCATTCATTTATTCTTTCTTTCTTTTATTCTTTCTCTCTCTTTCTTTCTCTTGTCTTCTATGAAAAGCATAGAGTAGTTGGACACCACCCTGTATACTCAGGACAGTTGCGTGCTCTTTATTTTGCATCGCAGCATCAAAATGTCAAACCAAGGGTTGGCTCCTACTCTGAGCTTTAAAATAAATGATGTAAAAAAATCACGCTCTCTTTTTCCTCTTCTTCTATGAAAAGAAAAAGGTAGTTTGCACACCACCCTGTTTGCTGAAGACATAGTTGCGTGGCTGGCTGTTAATGGTGACTGTTGTGGTCTTTTTATCACGAAAACTTCTTCATTTTACTTCCAAAACAAAAGATTTGTCACGCTGGAATAGGGATTAGTGATATATCAATTGTATCGTTTGCCAATCACAGGCATCGTTTGGACAGCTACGGGGTCGCCCTTTACCTTTCAATACTTCTGCTCTTCTATTTACAACAAGCCCAAAATGTTAATATTAACTGTTATATAGGAAATTTCTGTTAGGTGTTATGATTAATCCTAGGTACTGAATAAAACAAGAAAAATAAAAAATAAACTACAGAAGTGAAGTTATTGATTAAACGTTTCTACCGGCATGCCAAAAAACGTTATTTTTTTAATTCCAGAGGGAACTTAACAGACCCTGAAGCTAACTTTTAGTGTAAGGGTAATTGCTAAAAATGTCGATATTTTGACATTCTGGGGCGTTAATGTTTTTTCTTACTGTTATAGCGAAATGTTTACTGTTATCTGTCCTTAGTAGAATGTTATAAAACAGTGTTTGGATTGAATGGCCTAGACTTTAATGATTATTTCGAGTGTTGCAAAAGTAAGAACACTAGAGCTAACTATTCGTATAAGATTCAAACGAAGTCAGTAAGAGTTAATTCCTTGAAGTAAGAATTATCAAAGACTGGAACAATTTACCAAACCATCTATTTGGACATGATATCGACATCAATAGATTTATAATGAGTTTAAAAAAGTGGATGAACATTAACTGATTACATATTTGTACATTATATTTTTCTGCCGCTTCAGTGCCTGATGTTCGTATTTAAATTTTTAGATTTTAGATTTTCTATAAACATTATTAACCATTTTGTATCTGTATTATATATTTTTGTAGTTAATTAAGTTAGTTAGTTAGTTAGTTAGGGAACCTAAAATAGGGATAACCTCATGGTCCTCCTTTTCAAATACTGTAATGTTAACTGTTGTGCAGACGCCTCTCCCCGCCCCCCACCCCTCCCCCCTCCCATTTGGTAGTGACGGATATTTCTTCTAAGATAATGTCTTGTAATTAGGATACGAAAATGAAAGGAATGATTGCGAAAATGATATCATAACTTGTTATTGTTAGTTACTTCGTTGTTGCATTCTCCTAGCAATAGTAATAAGTTATAGTGCTAATTCACAAATAAGAGGTCCAAGAGACTGTGTGTGAAACAAGATTGGGGAGCCCCTCCCTGTACCAACTGGGCGCGGTGATTCAGGGTTCGACATCTGGTCAGCTGAGTCACTAGCCACCGGGCTAGTGATCTTTGAAATCTACTAGCCCGAAACACAACTTTGTAGCCCAGCTCATTTTCCTTCTCAGGCTCTATTACGTCACTTAATTTATTATCCACTTTGCCCTTACAATATGAAAAGAAAGACCCTGAATTGCAAAAGTTACTGCGTTTGTTTTGTATTACTCAGTTAACATTGTCATTAAAACATCAATGCCAGCAACTTGTATGCGTCCTCTTCTTGGTCTCTCAACTTATCATCATTCTCCAACTCATTGTCAGTATAATAGTCAGATAGATCCCATCATCAGCTGCAGCATCAATTTCATCATCTTTGGCATCATTAGATGGACCAGGAACAGTTGCCTGTACTAACTTTGCTTCATCAGGTGTATCTTGATCATCAGGAATTACTTCAGGTCCATCCTCTTCCTCTCTCCTAGACCTAGACCTCTTGTCATTAAAGTATGGCATTCTCTTCTTTCGCAACCAAACGTCAATTGCAGGTTGGAGTTCAAAGTCCTTCACCTCTAGACAGTCAAGTTTGATGATCATCAGTGTGAGATCTGAAACACTGTCATCTGTAATCCTGCTTCTCCAGACAGTTTTGATGATTTTCATCAGGGAGAACCCTCTCTCTGCTTCTGCTGAACTTGCAGGTAGTGACAGCAGTAGATCGATCAAAGCAAGAACAGATGGGCATTTATCTCTAAGATCATCATTGACCTGCGAACTGGAATGATCGTATTTCCTGTATTTTCGTTGTTGATGACGTGATACTCTAGCCAGGCAAAACGTAATTTCGATGAAGGATTAAACCCTCTTTTGCGTTTTTCATTTTCGTACCTTTTACTTTTTTCCGCTTCGCTTTCCGCCTTCGCCTTTTTGCTTGGCGGTGTTTGTAGTTAGAGAGAAAACGCTCCATCTTCTCAACAATCGCTACAAGTTCGAGGCATTTCAACACGCGTAAGGAGAGGACTGAGAGTACATTTACCAAGAAGCGTAGGGTCTGGGTCCCAGTTGTATTTACGATCGACACGCAAGAGCCAAGAAGAACGCCATAGAATGGTAGTTTTATACTTTCTTTATTATTATTATCCTTATAACTTTACGTTTTTGTCCTCGTAAATAACTATGGACTTGAAAGAATCAAATTAAATATTAATTCTTTGAATTTTCTACTAGCCCGCGGGCTAGTAAACGGGAAATTTTACTAGCCCGAGCTAATTTTCACTAGCATCGGGCTACCGGGCTAGCGGAGATGTCGAACCCTGTGATTGGTTTCATTGCTGAATCGAACCCTTGATAACACCATCATGTGGATTGAGTTTGTGAATGTCTTCCACTCTCTCTTCCACTCTCGCTTCAAGGTTCTTCTCTCGTATTTCTTATTATTTTGCTTTCAAAATCTAAAATTTTTGGAACATTCTAATTTAATCTCATTAAATTACAAAACAAAAGCCCATTTTTCAGTACTGTAGTTACTTCCATAAATGAAATGTGTCATATTATTTCCTTTTTCTTAAGAAAAACGAAAACAGAGTATTAATGTTTCCGGAAAGGGTAGTCGAGAATTGCATTCACAATGAGTACAGAACCAGGATATTTTTATTCGCTTTCTTCCTGATTTGTCTTTGACGCATGTTTTGTTTCCTTTATTAACCTGATCGAACGGAAAAAGATTCAAAATAGAATGAAATTCCTTTCCAATATAAAAAGCAATGCATCTCTAATATTAGAACCTTTTCCCGGCTCGTAGAGCAATGATGAACGTGGAGATATGGGGCCGTTATTCGATTGTAAAGATATAGTAAAAGATATGATATGAATGCTGATATGAATGCTGTTAAGTAATACTTCCTATATTATGCGAGGTCCATCAAACTTTTGAGCACAAATTCTTAGGTGTGGATGTTCTACTGAAATCTATTGGGAGTTATTTTCGTTTAGTCTGGCTGTTATTGTTTTCGCCAGGAAAATTTATGATCAGAATTTTTAAGAAAATAGGCTAAGATGGCAGCTAAAGAAGAATAGTTGCTTTCATTTACGGTGCTATCGATTCCTGCTGGATCCTAGTATTGTTTAATCATCTTCTCTTGGCATTATACATGTTGTAATCCATCAAACGTAGTACGGGGCAGAACATTTTCCTGAACCCCAACTGTTTCTTTAAATCTTCCACCTTACGTAGAAGCTTTTTCATAGCCACGTGATATCGCGCTCCGTACTAAATCCCACATTGCAAACACATAAAGAGTTATTCTGTTCAAATGCTATTGAACTTGTCCTTGGCTGCTACGGGGTGATTCGTTTACTTATTTAAATAGTTTTTCGTGTTTCAATCATTTATTAAGGTTGCCTCGAAACCCCCGGGTGGCGCTATTGTGTTACTGGCACTTAATTTTCTTCTGCTCACGAGACGCCCCGCTGTGTTTCATTGACAGGCTGTGTGACACAATCAAATTTATTGCGTCTGGTAGTGATAGATCTTTAGAAGTTTCCGGCACACAGACCATTTTTAATTATGAATGTCTTTAAATCGTTCCAGAATCTTTTAGTTTTTCTAAAATGCAAATTTTCCGACGATATCACTAGTTGCTGATTTTCAGTCTTCTGGACAATTTTTTTGTCTCGAAAGTCACTTTGTTTTGTTTTCTTCTATAATTTTGTTAAATTCAAGTGGCGATTTTTATGTTTGCTTGAATGATATCTCACGCACCGAGACGCCTTTCTACCAACAAGCAAAGGAAATGTTTGTTTTGTGTTTTCACACTGCAAGGTAATGCTCTGTAGACGAAACAGCTTTCGAAGAGATAAACCTGAGTATGAACGATTTTTCTTGTTTCTTCAAACGTTTGACAACATCCTCAGCTTCACGCGTTATGCCATTACCCTGTGTGTCACCTTCGCGGCAAACCTCAAATTAAAATATAAAAACATAGATATGTGGGCAGAACCTTGAGACGCTTTGCCCTCCTTATTTCTTACAAGCTGGCAATTATCGGAAATTTATTTTTGTATTTCTCGTTTCAATTTTTTTCTTAAG
Source organism: Dendrophyllia cribrosa (assembly GCA_024195265.1). Taxonomy (NCBI): domain Eukaryota; kingdom Metazoa; phylum Cnidaria; class Anthozoa; order Scleractinia; family Dendrophylliidae; genus Dendrophyllia; species Dendrophyllia cribrosa. Next base: position 2,845,750 of record JAJLRJ010000004.1, read on the forward strand.
CCAGAGAAAGCGACAGCGTTTTTCTATTTTTAATTGAACACCAACTGAAACGTTTTTAGTCCCTTTAAGATACCGCAAAGAATTGGCGCCCTTTCTTGCGGTCGATCTCGTAGTGTGTCGGATCAGATTTAAATAATTTGCAGACAAAGATGAATTCAAACACTGCAATTTGAAAGCATGTTGCCTGCGGAGAGAGTTTGAAAATAGCTCAGGACGCCAAATTGAAAACATTTGCAAATTCATCCATGTCGCTGTTCCCAAGGTTATTGGCGTCGCCTTGATATCGAGCAGCACGGTAATTAGTTTTTTTCAAGGCACCCTACAATGCAGTTCTGAAAGAAAGACAAGTAACGAAAATTAGAAACCATCGCCGCCGGCGAAAATGAGTCGTCAACCCAGCACATGCTTGCTTGCTGATGAATAAGTGTTTTGAATGTCCGCCGCGGAAAAGCCTTTCGCTATGGGTGGCAAACAATTGACGGAGGAATACAACTTTCTTCTCGCAATAAAACTGAAAATATCGTAGCTTTTTTTAGTTTATCAGAAGCGTTTTTCACTTTGGTTTATTGAGACCTTTATTAGTTAGTATTAAAACGATGCTCTATTCGAACATTTTGCTTCCGACACATTTAAATTTATAAAATTTTGTATTTTTCGTTATTTATTTTTATCAATGAAGATTTGTGATATCTTTTCAATTTAGCAGCGATAAACTTTCAGACAAAAGAACTTTCGCTGTGGTTTCTTCTAATTCTTTTATTCCTCTATGTTTCTATTTACTCGAATTGAAAAAAATTCTGAAAACCAGATTTAGTATACAATTATGCATTTTATTTTTCCCTGAGCGTGTACAAAGTCGTCATATACATTTTGCTTCAGAACAACTATTTTGAGGTAATTTTCTTCGATAATATTCACTCGGCTTTGAATGTAAAACTTGCTAAAATTGACGTCGCCTGATTACTGAGTTGAATGTCTAGATTTCACGATACAAAGGGTAACACATTGAACTGATCAGATTCGAGCGATAGAAATTCAGTCTTCACTTTCCACTTTCGTATAGCAAGGTTGTACTCATTCAAGCGTTTTTCCAGAGCCGCGTATTGACCCAAACATAATTACCTATTAGGTTAATTGCTGTAATAAAGGGATGACATACAAACACCAATTCATTTTTCAAAACAACCCAAAATATTTTGCTGTGTAGCGAGTTTGTTTATATTTCCCTATGTAAACAACCGTTTACCCGCAAGAGAATCTTGTGCTCGATTCAGTCATACATCTTTTGCGACATTTCTATTGAAGCTTGTTTTGAAAGGAAATGTTTAGTTTCCTAACTGATTCTTTTACTAGTATTATTTTAATTGACAGTCGTGGGTTATATCGGCATTTATGTGTCTATGTCCAAGGAAGTCAGAGTGAGCTGAAGTTGATGTTGACATGCACGTAATTTGACAATTCACATATATATCAAATCATTTATAATGCAGCTAGACAGTGTTTTGACAAGTATGTTTTCTATTCCATCGCATTTTGTGGGGCTTTTTAAATTTTATCAACACCTTTTTTTTGCAAGACTATACAATATCGAAAATAACTTTTGACTGCCATTAAACGGGCCGCCATTGCGCTGGTAAGGATTATCAGCGATTTAATGAGAGGTTTACCAGACCTCGGAAAAATGATACTTTCATGATCGTAAGAGTTGCTGAAGTAGCGTGGAAGAAGCGCGTTGCAAAATGATTTCTGAAGAAATATTCCATGGCTTTGGAGGAAAAGGAGCGTTTAATGCGCAGTCATTAAAGACTGTATCCCTTAGGATAGTATTGCAAGCATCAGGACTTCAAGATTCATAGTAAGCTTAATGCAACTACAATACAGGACCACTTTTCCAGAAATGGTTCTTACTGAAGTGGCTCGGCGGCTCGACAGTAAAGCAAAACGATTTAAAATCTTTTCTAGAAACTAAAAGAAATGCAAGTCTAGCTCTATGCTCATTAGCTCATGGAACGAAAAGGTACATGTGTATGTTTTTTGGTGGTTCGCCGGCTCGGCGGCTCCTCAGTCAAGTTAATTTTTTAAAGAATGAGGAATATATATATTTTTGGTGGCTCGCTAGTCGAACGTAATGTTTAATGAATGAGGAAGGTATATGGTTTTGGTGGCTCGCCGCCTCTGCGGCTCGTTAGTAGTCAAGTTGAATGGCAAGCCGCCGAGTCAGTAGTAAGATAATACTTCTACAAAAGTGGCCCTGTGTTCTGTAGTTTAGCCAAATTGGTTAATGTTTGCTGAAAAAAAAATACTGAGATTTTACGGAAATTTGCCAAGATCATAGCTTATCTTCAGCTATCAATTATAAACTTCGCAGTTCCTCCAGTATTGCCGCATGTACTTCTTTTTATCATTTATTGTTCATACTTTTTGTCTCGCACTCCGGCATTAAAGATTGACGGTAATCTGTACTGGACCCCATATTTATCGCATCTCTCAAAATAAATACGGGCTACAGATGATCAGTTGTGGCAAAATGCAGAAATAATTATTCTCTTTGGAATAAAATAAATTAAATGTTGAATATGTTCAGTCATAACAACATGTTCAAATATCAGAACGAATACATTGAAATACAATGAGTTGTTAAATCGGTTCGTTCCATTTCGGTTGGATGCAGTGCTGAATTTATAGTGTTTATCAACCCAGGACCGTGACAATCGTTGCAGTTTCTTTGAGACCACTCTTCGTTTGGTTTAAAAACAAAAAAAAAAATGTTACAGTAAAATCAATGTTTATATCAAAGGGGGCTTTCTTCGTCCAGTGAGTTTGTAGTGGTGCCTATTTAAGCTGTACCAGAGCGACAAAACACATTCAAATACCACCGTACATAAGCAACTTCATCTGCTCTCCATGCTCCATCTAAAAAAAATAAACAAATTTTTTGCACTGGCTGGATAAAATGTGCAACAGCACGCGTGTTTTGTAACATTAAATATTGTTCAACTAACAACAAATGGGTAGTCCAGTTTCGTTGCGCCCTTGATTGCCTTCCCACACAGTTGATACTAAAACGATGATAAATCATGGCATATGAACACTCGATTTTAATCCGAAAATCAATTTGAACCAATGTGTTATATACTTTGTAGATGGATAACACTTTAGCCCAGTGCAATCCAAGACCTCCTATGCTCTGGCAAACGCCGAACAATGGCTAACAAAATTATATTTTTTTAATTTCTGAACTTGTCATGTAGTGGTTCATCACAGAGGGTAAAGTTGATTACACGGAGCGAAAAATCAACGCATATAAGGTTGAAAACATATATGTCAGCTTTTTTAATGAGAATTTAGGTAGCTAAATATCTGACTATCTCCCTAGGCTTTTCTGCAGCTTTGCAAGAGGTATTCTGCATTCAAACATTTTGACTTTAACGATCCACATGTTTAGCCAGTTTTTCTCTAGTTAGGGTTTTATCCTCGTTCCTATTCATTGTTTTAAGTTGATTACTTTGGCTTGAATTGTGTTTATGTTCTTTGAAAAATATATATTAACACCCCTGAAAGACCTGTTTACAATATGCGAGCTTGTGTACATGTTTTATTTTTTCAATTTCAAGTTAAGCCTTTATTGATTTTCTAAATGGTAAATTGTACATCAACCCTGCCGGAATGCAACCCTCTCCGGGAGCTTTGGTTAAATACAACTTTCAATCCCTCCAGGCCAGCATTTAAATTGTTCAGGAGGTATTTATCGCATTTTTAGATCTTGACATACGTTTGTGCCTTTACTCAGTCAAGTTCTAATTTCTCTGGGAACGTTAAGGCAACCTGCGCCTTAGTGAAGCTATCATGTAAACCATTCAAGCACGCTTTTTTTCAATCATAGTTTCGACAGGTCCGGACAAGCCAGGTTGATGCAACGATCTGTAGATGGTTTTTATTTCTAATCAATGTCATGAACCTCCACAAAAAATGGATACTATCATTTTCATAGCATTTGAGGATCACTATGAAACCTGTACGTGTTTTTGTACCTAACAAAATGACACACAATAGTGTACATTATGTCCGTAAACACTCAACAGAAAGCTCTATTGCACTGATGGTAGAACGAAAACTATGTCTACGAAACATGCAACTTTGTGTTCTATAAGTTTGCACCTAAGTAAATAAGGAAAGTTTAATGATTTTAAGTTTAGGCATACTACATGACCCAAAATAGCAAGTCTTGTTGGACTGTGATAGACAAAGGCAGTGTATCTAGCGTTTTTTTTTTATTGCTAAAACAATTTATAATGATCGCGATCTTTACTAGCCTCGAGTGTTTCTTAAGAAACCCATTAAATCTTAGCTCGAGCAAAACGAAACAGCTGGAGAGACAACCTTCATTTGGAAACATGGAGCCGGCATAACGGATGAAACCGACACTAAATGTCCCCAGGGGTGTTTTGTAATAGTCGTCTGTACTATAAGTATATAGTTGGTTTTAAGTTATCATGAAGCTTAGTGCTTATCTCGATAGAAGTGGCTGCAACTATACTAACAGGTGTTTTCGCTACCATGAAGCTCAGTGCTTATCTCTGCTTACTTACTTACTTACTTACTCGATAGAAATGGCTGCAACTACTCGATCTGGATTTTTTTCGCTATCATAAAGCTCAGTGCTTATCTCGACAGAAGTGGTTGCTAGTTACCTTGACTTTCCTATTAATATTTTTACTCCCCACAGTGGTAAGAATCACAGTTACAGAAAAAAAAGATCCGAAATTTATTTTCTTAAGTATCGCTAAACAAACAGTACCGCAGGAAAGTGCTGCTGAAGAGCTTTCGCTAAAATTGTCACACCAGACTCAAAAGTTAGAGCAACCTTGCGTTATTCGATTCTTGATTGTGGAAGTGAATGTTTAAGACCTTCCTTCGCTATTGTATTTACAATTGAATAGGAGACAGCTGCTGCTTTGAGCAATTTCAATTTAAGGAAAATAAAATTTTGTATGTTCGGTTGGTCAATCAGAAAAAACTAGAAATGTTTTTATCTATAATTTAAATGCTTATAATGATTTTCTCAGTTAAACACAATTTATTTGATCTCTTTGAGGGTTCCGAATACCGACAGATGAATAATAAAACTGTGCTAGCATGCGCGCCTTGAAAAAGAGATTCCAGCCTCGAGCAAAGTTGTTTAAAATGTAACCATCAACTTATCACTTTTATGAGCTTAGAAAATTTAAGATAGTAATGTTTTCCCTTTCCTGTACATTCATTTGGTTTGAATAAAAAAATAGCTATATGTACAAACATGCCATAAACTGCAGCAAGATAGTCTGACCAAACTAGAATTAGCTGCCCTTGTGTTTTATTTAGGCCCATCGCATATTTGTAACAATGTTAATTCCGCCTTGTTTTGGGTAAACTAGAAATAATTTCTAACTCTTGTCAGCCTGTAGTCAAAACTCAGATGTAATTTCAGTTGCTATACTGTGAATGCTTTGGTCTGTAATAATCCTTAGGCTTCGTTTTCATAAAAAAGAGACTTGAAGAATGATTCACTGTTGTTGGCTTTTCAATTCTATCCAAACAAACATTGTCGAAATTTTGTCGAGGTGGTACCTTGAAAGTCTGCACAGGATAATTTGGCAGTGCGCTTTAACCGAACAAAGTAACGGAAAATTATCGAAGACGTGAAATTATTCAGTTATCGCCATGTTAAATATATAACGGCTTACAAGGGCTGTGATTATTTCAATTTGTCATATTTTCTTTAAATCATTTATATCTCTCTCAATCATTTAAAATATTTTTTGACTGTCTATTTTTGCGAGGCACATTCAGATTTCAGAAATACAGTTAGCATTTCATTTTTACGAGGCGGCTGCCTGTAAGCTCTTGATACAAAATGTGTCCATTCTTGATCAACATTTATCATTGTCAAACGTTTTGTTTTCACTAAGGAAACAAGTAAACTAGTTTGACAGCATAGTCTGTTTAATTTGTGAAAGGATCTTGAGAATACATTTAATGGGAACCATACAAAGTGAATCTAGTCTCCGAGTCTGTGGATGAAATCCTAAAATGTAACCGCCATATGATGAATTCATATGAAAGCTATCTAGCAGTGTTTTCATGTGGCGCCATTTGTTGAGTGTTTCCCAAAATAAAGCTAAGAGCTGAGAACTCCCAAGAGTTGCTTACACCCTGTTTTGCTTAGCAAAATCGTTAGTTATAAAATTGGCATTACTGCTATTGTAATGTATTATACTAAAATCACAGACGGCACAAACCCAACACCCAAATTGCTAGTGGTGAGTATTTTTCAAATGTGTTGTTTCCTCGGTAAAGTGAAGTCTGGTGTAACGGATTTACACCCCAAAAGATATTTCTTTTCCGACATTTTTCTGTTCATTCGGTTTTACGATTTTGTTTAGATAACAAATACGGAGAATATTAAAGCAATGTTCGACATATTGCTATGTTGTTTCTTTCCTTGAACATTTCTACGAGGAATTCGAAATGAGAGGCGAAACGAATCACCAGTCATGAAGAACAAATAGAGAAAAAACGTTGTGGCTAACCACGCAGAGAAAAATGATTGCGATAAAGAAGTTAACTACCATTCCTTTACAGAGAAATTCGAAACGATCTTTCATGCAGTCAAATAAAAATTATTGCAATAAATTTTTCAGCTATTACCAGATCGATGACACCAATATTCAAAACCTGTGACTGCTGGCTCACTCAGTTCTACTAGTAGTCCATACGGCCATTTTGAAATCTGTCAGATGGCATTCATAAGGATGCGCTTTCTTTTTAACAAATTAAAAACAGCATAAACCTGTCGGTTACTGACTAATCTTACTATATATACCTGCCTGTTCTACCTGCCAGTACATAACCTTCGTTTATTTATTCAGTTATCACATTTACGTATCTCCCGAAAGGCTTATACTTGCTTGGGTGGCGGCTATTCTGAAAGCCATCAAATTTTCCTCCATTCTTACTTATCTTTGAAGTGAAATTCTTCCTCTACACGTATTTTTGTTGCTGGAAGGAAGTCAGTAAAACCGTTATTCACTCAAAATGTTTCTTTTCCGATACGAGGCATTCAGGAGTGTATTTTAATTGTTTTTTGTTGAAAAAAAAAATCACCGCTAATACCGTAGGGTACACATTTACAAATCAAGTTGAGGTATTCAGAAACGTAATTTTCCTTTGAAAGTTATGTGGCCAAATTGCACATTACAGCTGGTCAACTTGAGATAAATGACTGAGCGACTAAATTCAAAATAAAAACAGATTTTAAAGTCTGAAAAGACCTAACATGCTTCGAGTGTAACCCTTTATCGCTGACACAGCTCCCTAGAAAGAAGTCGAGCTTAACCAGTAAAGCTTTTCAGTTTACCAGTAGAAGACAGGGTATATAATTGTATATAGCTTTAGAAAGGCCAAACTAGTAATCAACAGGTACAAAAAGCGACTCTGATAAAAGACCAAATTGGAGTACATCTATATAACTATTGCATCTATAAAATACCAAAGATGTGCAACTGAATTTTCTGTGAGAAGAAAAATGTTTCTCATACATACAATTATTACACTGACTTTGCTACCTGTTGTAAACAAGTTGGGTTCTACTATATATAAACAGACGATTTCGACAAACATTTTAAAAGAAAAATCAGCGATATAAGAGTAATCGAAATGTCATGCAACTAGCAAAGATGTGCAATTTACTATAAAGAGAAAAAATGTTTCTCTTACGTGCATATATTACATTGACTTTGCTACCTGTTGTAAACAAGTTAGGTTCTACAATATATAAACAGAGATTTCGACAAACATTTATAAGAAAAAACAGCGAAATACTGAAGAGTCATCGAAACGTCAAGTAACTATTGTATCGCTGATTTTTCAAGTTGGATTCGTTTGTTAAAATTAGTATCGTTTTGGTTATTATGTATATTTCGTTTCATGATTTTACATGATGTGCGCATTATTCGCTTTACACACGTCCACCCAAAAGGAAATTGGGAACTGAGACTACTGAATTTTAACCCAATTAAGTTTGTTCCATTTTTGTCATCACAAAACGGATTCCTCATGATGACATTGCTTAATTTATAGTTCAATTTTTTTCAGTGAACAATTTCAAATCCTTCAAACTGACTAAAATTGTGCGATGTAGGCGAACTACACACGTATATGTTTAATTCAAGATGTCGTTTTCAAAAAAAGCTCTTAATTTTTAATAATAATGGTTATTCACGTTTCTACGCTAAACGAAAAAGGCAATTAATCATTACAGCATCAAACAAAGAACGCAGTCAAGCAAGGAATCCATTCTTTCATCGGCTTCTCTCTTACTAAGGCATGAGTCAAGAAACAATTTTCTGATGGCACGTTGTACAAAATAAATGATGTTCTTGGCTTCAGGAGAAGATATTACCATGGCCAAAGCATCGTTTGGGGGTATAGAATATTTGGGCTTAAGAATACCGCGATTTTGTTATCATTTTAACCTAAATCATTACTTCGTCACGAGGAATATCTAATATACAATGAAATTGGGTTCGTTTCACAAAACTTCCAATTGTTTGACGCCTAGCACTAACCAAAAGTGCGCAATATATGTTTGCTGTGTGAAGCAGTAAACCTTCACTTTGTTATTCTAAGCCTAGAAATGGTTTAAAGTTACCTCTAGTATCCCACTAGCTCATTTCAAAAGCAACTGCAATCACAACCTTTACATTACATGCAATACAACGGTTCACGTCTGACTAATCTCGATACTAAGCGCTAATAACAAGTAAACATTACTAGTTTGCTTTGTCGACCAGTGTAGCAGTACTATGTAAACTGTATTCGCATACCATTAGTATCCTAGAGATCGATTAGAAACTTCGACAAACTGCCGTGATTCAATCAATGCAAAGTTCCTTCCTACCGTCAACAGATCAATCACTGTAGTTGTAATAACGACGAATGGCTCAGCAAGAGACTAAAGTGCTTAGTCGCTGTTTTTTCCCGACGTAACTTAAATCTCCAGAGCTAGAAACAATTGCCATGAAGTTAACTCTTACAAAAGATGTTTAACTTCCTATCTTCAGTATTTTAAAAAAAAATGATTTGACTTGGGACAGTTGCCCTGCGGGTAAGCTAAAATAGATCACGTTCTGTGATTTATGAGGGCCAAAAATATAAATGGTACCGCTTCTGTCACCAACAGAAATTTATCTTGACTTCGAGCCATGCGAAAGACCACGAGAACAACACGAACGCCTTCTCGGCGCCGTTTTACCTTTCTATGTGAGATTACAGGCTATAACTGCTACGAAAAGTGTAGAAAGCTCTCCATACGTGAAAGGATAGCAAATAAGCACGATTGTGTTACGCGGTAGCCTAATACTACCCATAACGGAATCTTCCTTTAGTCTTTCTTGACTCTTCTTAATCCCTGACTGACTTTAATGTTCTTTGCCTGAACTTACAATTGTCAAATCAGTTGTTATTACTATCTCCCTACCTTATAAATGTATCGATTCGGGACAATCTCGGTAGAACTCATCGGCAAGAGAACAATTGACTTTTAAAAGTTGTGCTCCGTTTTGCCTCAAGTACATAAATTGAAATTCCTTTTCACAGCTTTCTCTTTGGCTGAACCGCATGAGAGTTTTGCGCGCCTTGCTATTTATGTACAAAATCATTCAAGTATTCTACCACATACACCTGGATTGGAACAAGCTGCTATTCTGTACGAGTTTGGCTCAAAACAGACCCCAGCAGGACCCAAGAATTCCGTCAAATGCCTTTATTGTTTAATGATCGATTAGTTTGTTTAGTGAACCACATGGTTCGCTTTGCTTTACAAGTTATTCTTCCAAATGGTCCTTTAAGTCATTCCCTCAATCACAAATGATGTTCATGTTTGCTCAAGGAACTGGCAAGTACTACTTTGAGTACATGTCTCGGTTATTTTTACTAGAGATGTTGCGTTTAAGTCGCATTCTGTGTTTTTCCAATCAGTGTGCACGCACTTTATAGAACTCTTTCTTCTCGATCTTTAGCAACGCATGACTGTTCTATATTTAACGACGAGGTCTTTTTGTAAAGATGTCTGTTATGTCATCAATCATCGACTCAACATGGTGCGTTCTGGTTTTCATTCAGGAATAGACAGCGTGTTGAAAGAACGAAGCACACCGGCCGTGTTAGCCTCCAGGTGAATCAGAAAACATTATAAGCGTAATAAGTTGGTTTAACATATAGGTGTAACTTCATCTTTCCTGGAGACCTTGGAACTGAAGAAGATGAAAAGAAAGAGAACCGTTGTAGCCCTCACAGAACATTTTGTTTTAATGTCAAATACTGGAATTACCATATACTTGTAAAGTGTTGGTTATTTGTCTTTTACTATGCCGGTATTATTTCATGGAAAAAAGAACCAAGAGCTTTATTGGAAATAGTCGCCATTTAAAATGACGGTTAAACGACCACGCCTTTCATACAATGAGACTACAGGGAATTTTTTTTTTTACTGCATTTAACTTCACAGGTTTTTTTCTTTATTATTCTTGTTCTTATTCTTTTCATTTTCTTTTTCATTGCTTTTCAAGTAACGCGCTTTTATTTGTCGCAGTAGTGTTAAATTTAATGCTGTTTTAGAGAAGTTCCCTATGCTACGCTTCCTGCTCTTGACTATCTTTCTGCATTGGGGGGCTTTCCTGCGGATGAATCGCCATCAAAAGAAACATCATGTTTATTACAATTATTATGATTTGTTTTATCTTTTCACTCCCACGAATATTGGCCTCCATAAATATATTGATGGCCTTCTGGGTGAATAGAAAAAAATGCATCTGAACCAATAGAGGCAATCTCAATGTAATTGCCTCGATCGTGGGCAGAGCTTTAGAATTTTGGAATCTTCTCGATTTGTAGAATTCTATCTTCTTAATTAAATATCGTAAAATTTGCGGAAATTGCTGAAACGAAATAAGTGTGATCAGCTAAAGTATCCGGCTTAAATATTCATGATGTAAAACAGGATTTCATTTTGTCAATTTTTTGTCCAAAAATCAGCAGATGCGGTATTAAGATTGCCTTTCATCTTCTGATCAAATATTTGTTCCTAATGTTACGTCGCTTCTTTAAATGTCGATTATATTCAAGTTTGAAGTTTGTTTGCTTACTTCATCCACAAACTATGTTTTACACGGCCTTATTTTCTCATAAAACAATGTAAACAGCTTGATTTTTTCAAAACAACTATAATATCCCTTCAAGCAGTAACACTGATTATGATTTTTAAGGCAATTTTTTTCGGAATCGTATATTTATGAAAAAAAAATCATATCTTTCGTATTTAAGCAGTTCATTCCGAAACGTTGCAAAACTAATCGTATCTCTGTGTATTGAAATATGGGTTGATAAAACCCCCGCTGCGAACCAGAAATATTAATTATTTTAACGATATTTGAGTTTTGTAGACAGTGATGATCTGAATAAATCTATTTTGGATTGTTGATTACTTTTTTTTCTTTCGCAGCTCACAAGTTTGCGACAAGGCTTATCTGCCATAAGTGATTGGAACACGAATAGTTATGATTCTGACATTATTCATAATGAAACATGACTCTCTCCAATTTATCGGGCTCCTTTGCTTTTCTGAAAAAAAATACGGCCCGAAGATAATGGAAACAATTTCATAATTCGTTGGGCTATGAAGCGTTTCTTTGAGAGCAATTTTCTTCAGCGTCCAACTTATTGAAGAATTATTTTTATGAGTTGTAATAAAATCCAATTAGAGTTTGAAAGATTTCATAGTAATCTTAAATTAGAATAATTTACTAAAGGCTATCAACTCGAAGCCAAAATAAAATTTCACAGTCTGATAGATTTTTGCGATCGATTGTGGCTTATATCTCGCAGTCATATCAACGTGATAATAAAAATAACCCGAAAGTAAAGCTTCAGCTTGTGACAAACTTTTGATTTTAACAAAGGCGGCGATTCCCTTTCAATTCATGCAATTTCTTTCGGAAATTACCGTCTTATCGTTTGTAGCAGAGTAGTTCGCGCTTAATCCCAATTTTTGATAACATATAGCCGTATACATTACAAGACACCGGGAGTAGCTGGAACGTTGTCAGTAAAAATGGTTTTGTTTTTAGTTGTATTGTCTTGCAATGATAAGTGGCCTACTACAGGTTATCTGTGTAAGCGTCTTCTAGTTTACATTAATACTGACTGCGAACCAGCCAGTAAACAATATTGATTCCGCGGACGTCTTCGTGATCTCTCATTTAAATGCCGCTCAATTTTGTCGCGCAGCGCAGAAATCCGCGGACGGCTATAGTAAATATGCTATTTATGTTTATTTTGATCTTGTAAAAACTGTCGCTGGTAAATATTTGCACCTTTCATCTTCGCGCTAGTCATTGCAAACTAGTGAGTAAAATATTCACTGTCAAGTCTTATTTGCTATTTGGTTACCGGTCGATAATGTATCTTGAAAAGCCGGGTGCTCGAACAATCAGTTTCAATTTTTTATGGCACTTAACAATATTTTCAGTCACGAAGACAAGTTATATTTTTTTCTTGCCTCACTGCTCGCGGGTTTAATTGTATTCCACCGCCTTTATTTACGTTCGCTTTCCTGTTTTCGTTTTTGCTTTGTTGATCGCTGCTATTGTGTCCTACGCTTTAGGAGAAGGGTGAGTGAAGTTACATCTTGATCTCTTTAATGAAGACGCAGAAAACGTAGTTAAAAATTCTGTTGTTACTTCTTTAGCTTGCATTGCCTCCTCTTCGATTTCGTTTCTACTGCTCGATTATTAGTCTAGTGAAAGCACCCACGCTAAACTAATTTGAAAGTGCACGTTTTGAAAATAACTAAACGCTTATTTCTGTCTGGTATAAGAGTATAGTTCAAGGATTGGCAATTATGTCCAATCTGCGGCCTCAACTAAAAATCCTAATGAATTTATTGTGACACGATCAACGCTATAACAATCGCTAAATTCGAGTTGACAAGAATTTGCTTGGTAAAATTAATATTGCGTGATTACTTAGGCTAAGGTAAACAACAGAGGTAGCAAAACTAGGAATTTGTCTGACCGCGATCAAGCAATGGTTATTGTCTTTATCATGCCTGGGTGGAAAGTTCAGTCGACTCTGACTAAACGATGTTTTTACAAAAAGAAAGAGCTCTTGTGTTAATTCAATAAAGAATAGCTTGTCTGAGTGTGTGTACTATTTATTTTCTCGGGCTAGTCTAAACTTAGAAGTCATGCATCTGATCGGCGCAAGAATTGCTGAATTACCCTCAATACCTTCATTCGCATAGAAGTGATATGTGCATGTGTGAAAACAAAGCGTAAAACAGGGCTAGTGAAAGAAAGAGGACGATTGGTTTCCATTCTGGCTAATTGCCACGAGATGCACTGTGGCAAGGTAAAATTTAAATTTCTTATCGGTTTTGTAATTCTAATTTGTTGACAACACCGTGTGATGGGGTCGACGTGTTCTTACTCAGCCGTGTGGTTTTTAGCCGAGTTAGTTTTGATTTGTATTGGTTCCACTTCATTGATGTATCGTAAAAATTGTGAGAACACGTGTAGTAAACGAGAAGCGCGTTGTAAACTGAGACGCGGTGGCAGAATAACGAAAAACACTATAGAAGATGGAGAGACGTTTGGGCCGATCATCGCATATTAAAAAAAAAACGAAGAAGGAGAAGAAGAAAACGTTGAACTACATGGATACTGATGCGAAGCCAGTGAAGCTAAATTGGTAACTGTTGTTGAAAAATAACAATGCTGGATATTTTGCTTAATGCTTATCTTTCTCAAAATATTTTTCGTATTATCTGCGAGAGATTCAAACGTGTGGCTTTACAATGTAAACTGCCCGTAAACTAAACAGATATATTTTCGCTGTCAAGAGTTAAAAGCGCGTTTAATTATTCTTTTACCTATGTAGCAGAGTAATTCGTGGTAACTTTTTCAGTTTTCGTTGGTTAAAATGTTTACAAAAACCTTTATTATTTTCTCTTATAGATGGGCAAGTTGGGCATAATAGAGACCCGACCGAGAGATCAATTTCGCACGGCGCTGCGACACCCCCAGTTGCTTAGAATTTTGCGCCGCTCTACACCGTTAGCAAGTTTCTTCTTAACAGCTCGGGTCTTTGTGTGCATAGTCGGTTTAACAATTTTATTTCATTCTCCTGTCGTTAACAAGAATGTCTTAGGATTATTCTTTTGTCAATTCAGGTTGAGATCAAGACAAGAAAATCTATTGTTTACATGCTTGAAGATGGAACCGCTTGGTTTCAAAATTGTGAAGCTTCGCGAGAATTGCCTGACTAGCTAATAAATTTTCAAGCGCCCGAAGGTGCCCAGTTTCTGTTATTAACAGAGATAATCCTCATTTCGTCAGGGATATTTCTTTCTAGCTAATGAGCCGAACGCGCCAAAGGATAAGGGAGAGCAAAACCATTTAAGATGCTTCTAAAGTTAATGAAATATTTATTGTGGTGTGTGTTCGTTGATAGTATTTTGTATTTCTAAAACTTAACCTCATTAAGTGGCTTTGCTGAGAAAGTTGCGTCCTTTTAAAGAAAAATTGCTTCCATGGTTGAAAATGTTGTTCGGATGTGAAGTAACTCACGTTTAGAATATCTAGTTGATCAGGAGAAACATGATCTGGCCAATTACTGTTGGGAAAGCTTTGAAAGACTCTACTTGAAAAGATATCAATTTGATCTCAGTCATTATGACAACCATATCGTTTTAACTGAGGCAGTTTTTTTCCTTCCCTGTGTAACACAGATGTAATTCATCACAAGAGGAATTCTTCCTCCAGTTGAAACAGATGTGACTTGCTATTTATTTTCCATATTAGCTTACTTGTGTTGTGTGTGTTCCAGCGTTTTGCTAAAGCAATACTAATTTGTTGCCAAGGAGGTTTCGTTGAAATTTAATTTCAACCGCCTTTCTATCACAAGAATTGAAAATAAAATAAATAAAACATAATGCTTGGAGAATGAAAAGTTTTTAGGTACAGAATTTATGTTCCGATAGTGTTATCTGAGGTTTCAGTACTTTTGTGAAGCAGTAGATAGTAGGAAAGAGCGAAAAATAATTGAGTTAGTTTAGAATTTGTAAACGAGAGGATATTGTCATAACATTCGAAAGCTGAACTAAATTCAGTTTGCTCAATATTTTCAGAAGTGTGTATTTTTTTTTTGCTGTAAAAAAGAAAAAAAGAAATCATCAAAATGATTATTTGTGCACTGTGTTTTCTCTTGATGTCTATGGGGATACAAAAAAAAATGAATGGAGGTTTTACCATTTCTTCTTTAATTTAATCGAAGCTATAATTATGTTATTTACTCAAGTGTTTTCGATATATGCGGTTATGACTACCTCCAAACCATGGAATATCTTGACTGTATGGCAAACGTAAGGGTGCTAAATCAAGTGTTGGATTTACGGAGCACCCTATATCTTGGAAGCCGCCAGAGCGTAAAATTCCAAGCTTCCTTTCCCAATCGAGAAAATGTAGCCTCCCAAGAGATGGCATAGTTTTCTTGATACTAAGATAAGTCGATAAAGGAGTACAAATGTGAAGGAAATGCTTCAGCATTTCCAAGGTTATATTTGTGTCTTTTTTAAGCGGTGCGCGGTTTGTCTTTTAATCAAAAGATAGCTTCCCTGAAAGGTCACAGGTGCTACTGTAGTTACGCCGGACCCTCCTGTAAACAGACCTCGCATGAAATAGTAAACTGTGACTGTGCAAAGAGGTTTTCCGTTAGCGCTATTTAAACGCTTTTACTACCAAGTGTGATCTAGATCAAAATTCGTTAAAAATACCAAATTTTATTTTATAAAATACTGAAAAACAAAACGTTTCATCAGTTGGAAGGTAAAAGGTTTCATTTTAATAGCAATACTGCACGGTTTAGTCTAAGCATGGCTAAGCTCAAAGTTTAGCAATGGAGTGATCATCCAAAGCCTTTCGTTTGTTTATACCCCAGGTAAATAAATTGTTTCAAGCTGAAGACAAGTTATATATAAACACCTATGTACTCAATAACTCCACCACTGATGCGGTTATTAAAGCCGGTTAAACCGAGTTCTAAGAAGGAAGCATGTTCCCTTAACACAGCGCTCTTCTTCATCTCAAAGCCTGACGTTTGCACGATATATAATGTTCTCGAATACTGATAGATCTACTCAACTCAGACGTCGCTAAAACAGAAAGAAATCGACCGTTAATTCAAACTTGGGTTGGATTACAAATTTGAAGCTAAGAAGAATTTTTCTCACCATTATTTTGGAATTTGAAATGAGTGGTTTAAATCATAAGCATTTCACACTTTTTTGCTTTCTCTTGGAACTATAAGCCTTGACGGTGTACGATGATTTCAAACGGTGCACAGTGTTTAGACACCCTACAGAGCCGATTCAACAGCAGCCCACCCTTCAAATCCATGGAGATGCAATATATCTTTTTAATCAGAAACATTTCCTCTCGATTTCCTTCAGAAATAAGCTCTAGTTCATCACAGCTGGTTCGGAAAGGCTCGGCTAGGTAAAATTTCCCACCCTACATTTATTTTTCAACTGTCCGTCACGCATCTCATATACGATAGAAATGTACGGAAGCTGCAAGTCAAAATATAGATCCACCTGTTACGAGAGAAATCGTGTGTTTTCAGAATTTTATTTTTTCCGATACCAAAATGCCGTTTTATTCTTCGTTACGGGCTTCGTTCGAGTTCAGTCGCTTAGAAGGAGAGTGGTTTCCACACGTGTCTTTCCTTGAGATCCTTTGTGCGATTCTAGAGGCAAGCGACCATAAATGATTCTCTTATCTTGCCGATTTGCCGCAGGATATGTGGTTAATTTGAATACAAGAAGTCTTCGCCGGCGATTTTCATGCATCGCTAAGGTTTCCACGCTTATGAAAATTTCTCCTCGTTAAAAGTTTTTATTTTAACTTTAGTGAAATAAAAAACCATTGTGTGTTTATCTGTACAGATCCGTGTACCGGAATGTAAATTTCATCAGAAATTTCACAATTTTTGACTTGAAAAGCACGCGAGATTTAAAACAATGCACGCGAGAGAATCGTATCGGTCATGACAACATTTCAAATTGAGTTAACATTGTCAAGTCTCGTGTCCGCTCTAGCTGCGAAATACCCTCTCCTTGTAAGCCTGCTAGTATTTAATCGCTGACTATTTAACAGAAAGTTTGGTTAACAATGAGCGATCGAAAAAGCTTAATTTAATGTCAAAACACCATAAAGTTCAGCGATGGTTTACATTCGGAATGAAAACAAGGCCCGTAAATAACAAACAGTGACCAAGTTTGCTCCGGTTTTTGCCAGCCCATTGGCGGTACGAGTTTGGATTAATAAACTTTGCTACAACCAAGGGCCGACTGGCAGGCGCAAGTCGCAACGATAAAGCAAATAGTGGGTGGATAATGGAACAAATCATGAATACTCCGAGATCAGAGAAATAATTTTCTCCCTGCGTCTGATCTCATTTAGTTCAACTCTTCTCAAGACAAGCAGAGTACAATAGTAAGTGTCTTTACCGAATTCTCGGCAGGCAATATTAGGCACTACAATGTAGTGTGCTCTTAATACTGAATTACAGTTACTCGAACATTTTCAAATTCAAAATTATACCATCTCGAAGCAATCGAAACTATTTTGACGAAGAAGTAAATATATTTTCTGACCTGTTGACCCAAACATTTCCCACCGTTCTATTTACTTTTAAGCCCATGAATTATACCAGCAATCAGTTCTGAGGCTTGAAGGCTTGTTGATTGTGTTATCCCCTTATTTACTCTAGAAAATCAAAACACTCCGATATCCTGGTTAAGAGTTTATTTGCATTGAGGGCATAGAAAAGACACTGATATCGCCGCCTTGGCAAATAAATTATTTTCACAAAATTGCGATTATGTTGTACTTCCTCGAACGTTTGAAAGAGCTTCTGTACAAATGGGTGACAAGTGTTCGCCCGTTGATGGAAATATTCAAAATTAAAGTCAAAACTCAAAAATGGAAGCAAGAGCTTGGCTTAAATCGTTTCGGTCATAAATGTTCCTGCAAATCGCAGTTATGAAATCAAATTTCTCTCTGCGGTGAAACAACGCTAAAAGTCGGCGTTTGACGCCTTTCACCCTGAAAAAATATCGGCCTACGCTTATAACAATTCACAAAAGTGTTGCTAATGTAGTTAGTATTTGTTTTAAACTCTGAACTTTGAACATATGAAAACGGTGCGAAATAACAGTAAATCGAACTTTTTTTTTTCTATTAGCTCTCTTTTCTCTCTGCTGTTTGTAGATAATATAAGAATTGGTACAATTTGATTTGTTTGCGAGCCAACT